>CANUEX010035924.1:0-10635 GCA_948099535.1 Jatropha multifida
CCCAAGGCGAAGTGTTAGGCCTGATGAAACCTCTATCTAGTAACTCTTGCAACTGATCCTTAAGTTCTTTCAATTCTGCTGGTGTCATTCGATTAACGGTTAGTCAATAAATTTTCGGGCGAACCAAAATGATTTTTGATCCCCATAATATTACGTGGCGTAATATTATTGGCTAATAATTTACAATTTAAATTTAAATTGGAATATTTCGAAATAAAAATTTTGTGGTATTACACTTATATAATAAATAAAAATAAACATATAGAAATCCAAACTCAAAAATAAAAGAAAGAAAATGAATAATATAACTAAATTACTTTTAAGAAAAAAGGGATCGGAAAACACAAACAACACGTAATTCAAATCAAGAGCATAAAAGCCTTAAACTTTGGCTTTGATAGAACCCAAAAAGCAACCTCGAAATAAAGAAAACCTAATAAATACTAAAAATATATTTAATAAATAATAAAACTATATGTTTTGTTATTACTTTACCTCCTCGTTCTTTGACTTTGTTAACTTATTAAAACACAAATATCATACCTAGTTTATTACTCCTTCCCTACGGATAAAATTTTCTTTTATGCCGTCAATTTATACAGAGAAAGGTCTAATATAACATAGTTTTAGCTTTTAGTTAAAACATTAATTTTGAAATACTTTCAAGAAAGTAGTAGATATTATTGTGATTGGGCAATTAATGTTCAAAAAGGGTTGAACTGTGCACTAAGAAAATAGAAATTTCTTCACATTATGCACACAAATTAAATTTTTAGAGTTGCAAGTATAGTCTGAATTATTTACACAATTTATGTCTATGATTAATAATTAAATGCGTACGTATAATGAAATTTAATAAATCCATAACGAAGGGGAATTTCCCACCAAGCCACAGTGCGAAAATTAAAATTGTTGTGCCTATTCATATTTACTTATAATTGTGTACATTTATAATTTAATTCTCATAATCAACTTTACCTTACAAACAACTTAAAGTATTGCAGCTACATAAAATAGTTAGTCCCTATTTATAGTAAAATATGTGAACATTTTTACATGAAAGTGCACGTATATATAAAATGTGTGCAATATAAATTAAGAATCAATGAACATACTGAACAATGGAGCTCTTATTTTTATTTTTTTGAAAGTCCAACCAAATAAAACTCCTTATTTAAGTAACGGCATAATGCATAATTTTGTTTTTGAACTATCAACATTTCTTCTAGTGGCCCCTAAATTTTACAGAGATTATATCGTGACTCCATAGTAATAAATCCTTCAATAACTGTGCCCTTGCCACGTAAAAAATAAAGAGAGTGCGTTTACTCACGTTTGGGAGAGTAAACTGATTTTCTTCATTAGGTAAATGTCAAAAGTGGCATGATTTTTTATCAGTTTCTCTGTCCGAAATTGATCTAATGAACAATGTCTCTTTCTCTCCAAAATATATCTCATAAACAGTGTCATTCTTCTTCTTCTTCTTCTTTTTTTAATTGTTATGGCTGTGCTTCATTTTTGCATCCATCCTTCTATTATTTATTTAAATTTGTTTTAATCGCTTATTAGTGATCAAATGAGTGATATTTTCTTTTATATTCTTTTAAATCTGAATTTATTTAATTACATGCAAATGCAATCCCTGTAAGGCTTTTAAGTCTTAAAATATGAGTTTGATGTCAAAGTTTTTCTTCATGTACAACTTAATTTTTTGAGATTTTTCAGATTAATAATTACAAAATGATTTTCAAATTTTCTAAAATAATCAAATATTTATTTCTCATAACCTTTTTCTTTATTTGGCTGGCGATCCTAATAATCTCCAAAACAAAGTATTTTGAGCGGCTTTATAGAAAAAGAAAAAGAGGAAAAGAAACGAGAGTCATGGCAATGTCATGATCAATAACATTATTATCTTCATCAAAACATTGTAGTTCAGAAAAAAAATACGGTACTGGAAATGAAATGGTCCCCAGAGATAGCTATAGAAAGTAGAACAGCGGAGGAACAGCTGTTAGGGTTTGAGTTTAGTGGGATTATTTTCAAGATTAGACTTCGATTTTTGGGGTTTTTTTAATTAGTTCAAAGCCAGTTAGTTTCAAAATATTTTTGTAGAATCAACATTTTTTTTCTTACATGGATTATAATTTATGTGCATGCATTTTACTTCCTTTTCACTTTGCGGCGAGGGACATGATTACTAAAGGATTTATCAGTACAAGATCATGATAAAATCCTCACAAAGTTCAGGAGATCACTAGAAGAAACAGCAATAGTTCAAGGAAAAAAATTATGTTTTTGGCCTTTAAGTTACTCATCTTCTCTCTCATTCTTTACCATCCATTCTCTCGACATTTACCATTATTTTCTTGAAATTTAGAGATCACTAAATTGACTTTTTAAGGGGTAAATTAGGAAAAAATTCACAAAAAGACTACCTCTTTAATTGTGGAGAAATTTTGACTTTCTCAAAATAAATAGGGTCTGTTGGACAATTTTACCGGTTTAACATATATTAGTTGTTGTAGTAGCTGTTAGATATTTTATTAGTTATTAGGGATTATATATTAGCTGTTAGCGGTTAGTTTTTTATATAGTGGTTTAAAATAGAAGTATTTGGTAAAAATAAGTGTTTGATTAGCTGTTTAATATAAAAAGACAGAAAGGGTAAGGTCATAGAGAATAAGATAAAGACAAGTGATTGACATAGACATTATAAAAAATTTATAAAACGCTAAATATTAATAAGAACAACGTTTTATGAAACACTATCACTATCAAACTTTAAATGTTAGGGTAAATGTAATATTACCGAACACAATAATTAAATAAAAAATAATATTTTAACCCTATGAACACAATAAATGTGATATTATTGAACACAATAATTAATTAAAACATTGTTTTAACTCAATCAAAATATTAAACATTACTCTGAGCTCTGTGTTATCTGTTCGACAATTTTTGGCGATTCTAGTACATGTTAGCTATTTTAGTAGCCATCAGTTGTTTTACTAGCTGTTAGTGGTTATATATTATCTATTAGTGGGTAGTAGTTTATACAGCGGTTTAAAATAGAAGTGTTTGGTAAAAATAAGTGTTTGATTAACTGTTTAATATAAGAAGACAGAAAGGATAAGGTCATAGAAAATAAGATAAAGATAAGTGATTGACATAGACATCATACAAAATTTACAAAACGCTAAATGTTAATAAGAACAACATTTTATAAAACACTATAAAATTTTAAATATTAGAATAAATGTAACATTACCAAACACAATAATTAAATAAAAATAGTATTTTAATCTTATAAAAGTGCTAAACATTACGCTAAAATACTCTTATCGAACAGAACCATAGAATTGAGGGAGCAACATATTTATTTCAATCCGTACTTATTAAATTTTTGTTTGGTCGACTATAATTGTAAACCGTACTTTCAATTCTAATATATACCTGTGATTTTATGTACTTATAGAAGTATAAGTGGATTAAAAAAATTGAAATTCTTTGTCACGTGCCTCAAAATGTAAAATTATTTTTCATATTACTTATTCATCATAAATCTTGAAGTATATCAATAAAATATCAATACTATTGGTTTTTGTGCCAATAACAATACAATTAAAACAAAAAATAAAAATAAAATATTATAACAAGATTGGAAGTCCATAATAAAATGGACTAGACATTGCAAGAAGTGAATAATTTCCCAAATACAAGAAGTACTGAAACAACGTGTCATCTCAGTTTTGAATGAATCAACAAGTACAAAAATCTTATAATATGAAAATTAAAACGACGTGACTTATACCACTTCAAACCAATATCTTAGTCCATTAGGTTGCTATCTGGACCTTTTTAAACCTTGGAAATGCAGAAAATAAAGTGAAAAAGTAGACTCCTACGCTGGATCATTGTTTAGATGGCGGTCTGACTGGTGTTGTGATTTACATGAAAACTGAAAAGTCTCGAATTTATGTTATTTCGAATATATGTGAGCGAGAAAAATGACTATCCTCTGTTGTGTAGTTTATCATTTTATTTCGGTTCATAAAAATCTTCAATGAATTAAAAAAAATTGAATACTTGGCATAGGTTGTATAATTTTTTTATTTGTTTTTCATTGACATATTACAATTTCCTGAGTGACTAACACAACTTTTTTACAATGCTATTTCAGAAAAAAATGTGTAGTTGGTGCAAATTTGACGGTGTGTCTTTGACCTTAATAGATCACTTCAATGTTTAGCTTCAAGTCTCCATGTTGGACATTTTACACATGGTCTAAGACTTTTCTAAGTCTTTTTTATGTATTGGTTGGATAGTTCACAACTTGTTTGTTTCCTCTCCACAATTTCTTATAAAATCAATCATCAATTTCACACTGAAGGGCATAAATTACAACCTAAAAAATACCTAAAAGGTTGATACTGGACACTTCAAATTTCAAATTTAATATTAATTAATTTGATTTGTGGACACTTTTAATTAATAAAAATCTTAAATTGAAGTTTCAAGTATAAAAAGATAATTATTCATACTTAAAATTGAAATTTGATATATAAAAGTAGGAAAAATCCTAAATAATTATTTGATGCATATCAATTATTCTCAAATTGATACCTTTTTTTTATTTGGTAGTAACAGTGACGCAGTCTCTTTCGTTAGGGGACCAAAAAAAGAGAGAGAAAAAGCCAACCAATTTTGTGGATAAATGATATAAATACATCAGTGAAGGGCAGACATATTCACCACCAAGCAAATTAAACCAGAACAAGAAATCCATAGAAATGGATCTTCTTCTTCTTCTATCCCATTTCATGCAAGCACTTGCATTATTAACTCTCCTTCTATCTTCCAACTACATATTTCCTTTACCAAAATCTACTGCTCTAAGCTTAGAGACAGACAAGGATGCCTTAATCTTGTTCAAGTCTCAAATAAGCTCACAGTCCTCAAATTCTCTATCTTCTTGGAACCAAAACTCCTCTCCATGCAATTGGACAGGAGTTTCTTGCAACAGGTTTGGCCAAAGAGTGATTGGTCTGAACCTATCCAGCTTTGGCCTCGTTGGCTCCATTAGTCCCTACATAGGCAATCTCTCCTTCCTTGAATCTCTTCAGCTTCAAAACAATCAACTTACAGGAAATATTCCTGATGAAATTTCTGATCTTTTTAGCCTTCAAGTACTAAACATAAGTTCCAACGGCTTACAAGGCTCAATACCTTGGAATATAAGTAAGTTAACCAAACTCACACTGTTTGATTTGTCAATGAACCAGATTACAGGAAAAGTTCCAGAACAACTCTCTTTGCTTACTAGCCTTAAAGTTTTGAACTTGGGGCGAAATCGTCTTTTTGGTGCAATTCCATCATCAATAGCAAATCTTTCTTCATTAGAAGATTTAATTTTAGGTACTAATTCTTTTAGTGGTCATATACCAATTGACTTAACCCGTCTTCAAAACTTAAAGGTTCTTGATTTGACTATAAATAATTTTACAGGTTTGATTCCTTCCTCTTTCTACAACATGTCTTCTTTAGTTAATTTAGCCTTAGCTTCAAATAATTTGTGGGGTGAACTTCCAAGTGATCTTGGTTTTACTCTACCAAATCTTTTGGTGCTAAATACTTGTTTTAATAAATTTAGTGGAAAAATTCCTGCTTCTTTGCATAATCTTACAAATATAGAAGTCATTAGAATGGCACATAATCTTCATGAAGGAACAGTTCCACCAGGTTTGGAGAATCTTCCATTTCTGGAAATGTATAATATTGGTTTCAACAGAATTGTTAGCTCAGGAGATGATGGCCTTGGATTTGTGAATTCTTTAGTAAATAGTACCTATTTAAAATTCCTAGCTGTTGATGGAAATCTTTTGCGGGGGGTGATTCCAGAATCTATTGGGAACCTTTCCAAGGATTTGATGAAATTGTATATGGGAGGGAATTTTATTTATGGTACTATTCCAGCTTCAACTGGTAGTCTTAATAGCTTGACTTTGTTAAATTTGAGCTATAATTCTATTGCTGGTGAAATCCCACCTGAAATTGGTCAATTAGAGAATCTTCAAATGTTGGGATTGGCTGGAAATGAAATTACAGCGAGAATTCCAGATTCTCTTGGGAATCTACGCGAGTTAAACCAAATTGATCTATCAGGAAATGAGTTAATGGGTCAAATTCCTGCCACTTTTGGCTATTTTCAAAGTTTGCTTTCTATGGACTTATCCAACAACAAACTCAATGGAACTATACCTAAAGAAATTCTCAATCTTCCAAGTTTAAGTACAATCTTGAACTTGTCTAACAATTTCTTGAATGGGAATTTGTCAGAGGAAGTTGGATTTCTCGAAAGTGTTGTTACCATTGATCTTTCCAACAACAATTTATCAGGTAATATCCCAAACTCAATCAGAAATTGCAAAAGTTTGGAAGATTTCTACATTTCAAAAAACAAATTCTCAGGCCCTATTCCAAGATCTCTTGGAGAAATGAAAGGGCTAGAAACTCTAGACCTTTCATATAACAATCTTTCAGGCTCCATCCCTATTGACCTTGAAACACTACAAGGACTTCAATCCTTAAACCTTGCCTTTAATGACTTCGAAGGAATAATTCCTTGTGGTGGAATATTTACAAATCTCTCTAGAATCCAATTACAAGGTAATCCAAAGCTTTCTTTTCATTTGGCATGCGAAAAAGCTCGTAGTCGAGGGAGAAGACTAATCAAAGTCTATATCATTGTTGCAATAATGGCAACATTAGCTTTGTGCTTTTTTATTTGTTCTTTATTCTATTTAAAGAGAAGAAGCAAAATGAAAGTCAGTCATTCTTCAAGCTCAATACAGGAAAAGCATCGGTTGGTTTCATACCATGAGCTTCGCCAGGGAACTAATAACTTCAATGAGCAAAATTTGATTGGAAATGGTGGGTTTGGATTAGTGTACAAAGGTTGCCTTGTAGATGGTTCCAATGTCGCAATCAAAGTCATTGATATCACAAAAACCGGATTTCAGAAAATCTTTCTAGCTGAATGTGAGGCTTTAAGAAATGTGAGGCATAGGAATCTTGTTAAGTTGATCACTTCTTGTTCAAGTGTAGACTTAAAGAACACAGAGTTTCTTGCTCTAATTTATGAGTTTCTTGGCAATGGGAGCCTGCAAGATTGGATTCAAGGCAAGAGAAGGAAAGAAGATGGAGATGGGCTAAATGCTGTGGAAAGGTTAAACGTGGCTATTGATGTTGCTAATGGAATGGATTACCTGCATAATGACTGTGAAGTTCCCATCGTGCATTGTGATTTGAAGCCTAGTAACATTCTTATGGACGAAGACATGACCGCAAAAATCGGAGATTTTGGCCTTGCCAAGTTGCTGATAGAGAAAATGACCGATCAAACTTCAATCAGCTCAACTCATGTCCTTAAAGGTTCCATAGGGTATATACCTCCAGGTTAGTACCTTCATAAAATGAATTTTATTTCAAGAGTTGGATCTACTTTCTAATTCGAGATCTAACTGAACTTGACCTAAATTTATATATTATGAACACTAATTTTGATAATATATACAAATGCAGAGTACGGTCTAGGGGTAAAACCATCAACAGTTGGAGATGTATACAGCTTTGGAGTGATGTTATTAGAGTTATTTACAGGGAAGAATCCAACTGATGACATTTTCATGGACGGTCAAAATTTAGTTGGATGGGTGGAATCAGCTTTCCCTGCTGATACACTGCAAGTGCTAGATCCTGAGCTGATACCATTTATGAACAACTTTGACGATGATGGAAAATCCGAAACAATACAGGATTGTTTGATCACAATTCTTGGAATTGGATTAGCTTGCTCTGCAACTTCTCCTGACGCTCGCATCAGTATCAGAAATGCGCTTTCCAAGCTCATTGTTGTTAGAAACCAAGTTCTTAATCCCTCTCCTACACAAGAAGCCATGTATTAGTTGATTATGAGCAATATGTTTAATTAATTAAGTTCTGTGACTCCATCTTTTCTTCCAACTACAGTATTGTTATTATTTGAAATTTGAAGAGATTTTTACTTGTAGGAAACATTAATATATTACTTTTATAGATTAATTTTGAACTTGTACAAGTTTAATGGTTCCTTAAGAATTTAAATCATTGCATATCTTTTTTCTCTATGCTTCTCTTTATAGAATCCTTACATATTTTTGAAATAGAGGGATTTCATTATGAAATTCATCGACTTTAGCACACATTTTTTAATTTCAAGGATTTGTTTTATTGATTCTAATATTGTAATTACTAGCAATATCCCCATATTATGCATGATAAATTTTCGAGTAAATTTTTTTATATTATGCTATTAAAAGATAGATTAATAATAAAAAATATAGTCTTGGTTTTTTATTATGAGAAAAAGAATATTAGATAAACACATATTGAAGAGCATGGATTGAGAATGATGGAATTTGTAGGGATAAATAAAAATAAAAGGTGAATTAATTAGTTTGATTTATTTTATAATTAATATAAAAAAGCATTAAAATCTAAAAATTAAGCGAATATTTTTTTTAAAAAGATTATAATCCATTAATAATAATATCAATTATTTCATATAGACCAAACATAAAACTAATAAAATTCGCTAATCTTTTAACAAATTAAACAAATTTTTTTACATAAAAAATTTAAATTAAAAAAATATAATATTAGATTTTTTTGCTCAAAGATGATCTTGACAAATAGTAGCAAAGTCCGTTAATTAATTTGGACATCAAGTTAAACAATTCATTTTCAATATCAGAAACTTCATCATATTTAATATAATTTAATTTAAAAAATAAATAATTAAGTCAACTTACTTTCATATTATTTATTTTAAAAGTACCATAAAAGAATAACCGTTTGCATTATTAAAATTCATAAATCAAATAATTTATTTATATCACTGTATAAATTTTTACTTAATATAGTATAAATTTTCTAATCTCATACTAATTATAATTTAATTTAATTAATAAACAATCATAAATTCAATTTATTTTCAAATAAATATAAAGACAAACAATTAAAGCACGTGTTAGTACTATAAAGTCTAAATAAATATAAAGTCAAATAATTATAAATATTACACGTGTCTCTTCTTTAGAATTACAGGTGACAGCACCATACAATTAACATATATTTTCTTTATATGTATTGATGTTTCACTAGCTATTTTACATTCTAGAGTCTTTAATTACCTTAATATTTTCCTTCTTGATTACAGAGATATTAATTATTTTACTTTCAGTTTACAAATTAAAGTTTCTTAGATTATCTGAATTAATATATATAATTATCAGTGATGGAACGAAACATTTTTCTTAGGAGTGAAAATATATTTATCATTTTATATGAGCAAATATATTATATATTGTCAAAATTTTAATAATAAAATACCATAAATAATTGCAAAATAATAAATATATTTGATATAAATAATAAATTTTTATAGGAAAAAAATAAATATGTTATTGTAATTATAAAGTTCGATTTCATTAAATTAAGTATTTTTCTGAACAGAGCTAGAGTTATTTAATATTTTTATTTTTATTACATTTTGTGTATTTATAATTTTTATTTATAAATAAATAGTTTAATATTGAAAAAAATATATAATTTGATATATTGATGTATTATTATAGAAAATATATAATCAAAATATGTATTGATAATTTAATATAATTTTAGAAATAAATCTATGCAGAACTAAGTAAGTTCTGTTCAAAACGGATAATATCTTACTAGACCTACACATGAGATTTTACAAATCCGACCTCTATAAAGTGTATGAACATTTTAGAGGTCCCTTGTTTTTTTTTTCTTTTTTCTTTCTTAAGAATATAGATCCCTTGTTAACGTAATGGCATCTATGTATATATATAATCCTGAAGCAAAAAAAATTTTATAAAAGCTAATATGAAACTCTCATATTTGAGTATTATTTTTTATCTTTTTTTTATAAATTTTCAATAATTTTTCTATATTTTTATTTTTATATCTATATATATCTATATCTAAAATTTAAAATTTTAAATAATTAAAACTTTAAAATTATTGAATTATTGATTTTAAAACTAAAACTTTGAAGTTTTGAATTTAAAATTTTAAAAACTTTTAAATTTTTAAATTTAGAACCTTAAAAGCTTTTGAATTTTTTTTCTTATCAAGATATATATATATCTTTCAAAGATTATTTTTTATAATGGATTTCTTCTTATTTTTTATCATTTTTTTAATTATTTTATTTCAATTTTATAAATTTTGTTTTTTTATGTATATATTAATGTTGTTTTTCAGGTTTTGATAGCAAAAAGATGATAAGTATAACTTTAATTCATATAAATACTGCATCTTTTTCTCCAACTACAGTAATATTAATTTAATTCTTAGATTTTTTTTATAATTTTTAATTTTATAAAATGATATATATACAGAAAAAAATATATGCCGGTAGATATATGTCACGACCCAAAACCGTGGGCCGGACCGGCACTAGGACCTAGGTAAGCTTAAGGCACCCGAGGCCCGTAGTAAGCCTAAACTATCACAACTCATCCCTATTATCATTTGACTATTGGAATAGTAATCCCATATTAT
>CANUEX010035927.1:0-19274 GCA_948099535.1 Jatropha multifida
TAATAGGAATAGTTTGAACATATTATGACAAATAAATATTTGTATGAGAAAATATTTTTATTATATGGTTATGGGCTTGAGCTGCGAATAGTACTTAATACTAATGCTGGGTCAGAATTATTAACTCTGATTGTCTTATGAAAAATGTCATAATATGGGCTTACTATTCTGATAGTCAAATGAACATAGGGATGGATTGTGATAGTTTAGGCTTACTACGGGCCTCGGGTGCTTTAAGCTTACCTAGGTCCTAGTGCCGGTCCGGCCCACGATTTTGGGTCGTGACATCGATGAACCAGTGAAAGTAGAAATTCATTAAATTGGAGAGTTCGATTGTATTCAATATGATTCAACTAAATTTTTACATATAATATTTTTAAATATGTTTATTAAATAGAATTGAAAATATAGGTTAAAAAAGTTTTTAAACTCAAATAAAAAAAAATTAGTAAAAATTTAAAAAAAAATGAATGAATTTAAACTAAAAAAATTAACTACCATAAAATATATTATTATTTTTCATTTAATTAATATATTAAGATTTAAGTTTATAAATAAAAAGGCACAAAGATTAAAAAATTAATGACTTAATTTCTAGTCGAATCGGTTCAATTTTCAAAACTATATATAGTATAAACATTGAAACTAAATCCTATTTAAATTTTATAGTTATATTAATTTTTTTAATTTAATCATGAATCTTGAAAAATCTATATATTTTATATATAAAAATTTATTTTTAAATATGATTTTAGTTAAATAGATTAAAATTTAAAAATATCAAAAACAGATTAAATGAGTTAGACGAGTTATAAAAGTCAATATGATCCATTTAACTTACTTATCATATTAGGCAGATTATAAATATTACATTTGTATCACTTATTTAATTTTTGTGTCTTATTTGTATTGACAAATCTAACACATTTATTAAATAATTTGTATTCATATTGACTCTAATGGTATAGCATATTGCTTGAATCCGCATTAAACTCCACATGCCAACTAATTTTGGCACCATAATTTTTTTCTTCCAAGAGCAATTCAGCATGGAATAAATAACCTTTGGAATATTTGGCTTTCATGTTGACTGTTTGATGTAGAAGCTTTAGGTGGCCGCATGTTGGCAGGGAAGCCACGTGTCAGTATTTCTCTCTTTCTATGATATTTGGTCAGTTGGCTGGTTATATAAAACAGCTCCACAAATAAAAAGAAAATTATAAATAAATAGTTAATTTTTCTTCTGTAAATTATAATTTATTTTTTATAGCTTTTAATTTGAAAGCATTCACTGCAAGATTTAAGTAAAAATATTTTCTCCCTTTCTTCAATTAAAATTCTCTTCTTTTTTCTCAATTTAGATAAAAGAATCAAATATATAAATATGTAGAGATGTCTCACATTCTTTTATAAATTTTTATTTTTTAATCAAATATATTACAATTTTCTATCTGTTTATATTATTTATTTGCCATTATTTTCTTGTGGCCTATCTCTTGGTGATATCTCTATTTTATATAGAGTATTTGTTTTATTTTGTTTTTATTTGAAATTATTTTTTGCGTCTCGTTTTTTAAGTTTAAGAGGGAGTATTTTATTTGCTTTGAATTTATTAAAGATCTCCTAATATATTGAATTTAAAAAAATTCAAAAAAAAGTTCCTTATTTAGTTGATTTCTAAAAGAAATAAAAAAATAATAACTGAAACATTGGACAGAATTAATCCTAAAACACTATGCGATAGACTACAAGTCGATTACCTTTTTATCTTTTCTCAAGTAGGTTGCAAGTGAAAAAGTAGTTATAGGACATCGCAGACCTGACCCGCGCTCATTCTCAGCCCAGCCCAGCCCATTTTCTTTGCCAGTCCTTCTTGCGTTTGTTCAATTATTGGCACAACATGCTCAAAATTGCATCATTTGTATCCCGCGCCTTCAAAATTTGAATCCACGGTCACTGCCAAGGCTCCACCTACGACCTACGAGTCCTTCACGATTCAAAATCAAGAAAAAAATCCATTTTATCATTCATATCTTGTCTTCTTTATTACCCATATCTCTCTCCTTCTGTCTTCTGTTTTTCCCCTAAAATTCCTCTCTTACATTAAAAATCCTCTGCATTTAAAATCCCACATTAATGGCTTCTCGCTACAACTCGTTTGATTCAAGGTCTTCAACAACTTCCTCTCATTTCTCAGACCCGTCTTCCTCTACCGAATTTAATTACAACCCATCGTCCAAAGCCACTTCACTAGCTCTAGTGAAGTCTAAACCGTCGGATGTATCCCGAACCAAGAGCAAAAGCAATAGTACTGACCATAACTTGAGTGCCATGGTCAAGAAATTTATGGAGAAGAAATCCACTGGAAAAGGGTCTTCCGGTAAAACTGCTGCGGCTGGTGGGCTGGTGATTCCCTCGGACTTGATAGCGCAGGACTTGAAGAAAACGGCAAGGAAAGGGACTAGCTTTATTGGCTTGCAGAAAAAATTGTTTGGGAAAGAGAAAGAGAAGGAGAATAAGACAGTAAAGGCTTTGACGGAGGTGAAAGGGAGTGGTAATAGTGGTAATACAAGGACGCTGGCGATGGTGTTGAGGAGTGAAAGAGAGCTTTTGAGTGCTAATAAAGAGCAGGAGATGGAGATTGCAGAGCTTAAGTTGACTCTTGAGGATAAAAACAGGGAAGTGAGTTTTGCATTTGATGTTCCTTTTTGGGTTTTAGATTTTTTTTTATTCATTTTATTTTTGGTTATGGATTGGTAGAGTCAAAAATAAATTTTGTATGTTTTCTACCTATGTTGATTGGGTTTTATATCATAGATTGTTATTGACGATTACTTGTAGGATTAGCTATAGCAAATTACGTGAATTAATTGATTTCTCTGTCATTAACTGAAGCATTTCTTTCTAAATTTTGGAAATTATTTGATTACTATATATTTTTAGCTAGGAGAAACATTGGATTTATGATTCATCTCTTTTTTGGTAACGTGTTTACTAGAATTCATTTCTGTTTACTGGATTTTTGAATTCTTGTTTTGGGTACTGAAATTTGATATTTGGGTGCATCAGTTATTCTGAATCAATCCTATTATTGCCTTATAAAAATATGCATTAGCTATCGAACATTGAATAAATTAATTTGAATTCTCTGCCACTAACTGGAGGTTTTCTTGTCAAATTTTGGCAATTACTTAATTAGAATGTTCTTTTTGGCTTGGAAGAAATGGAACTGTATTAATTCTTGTTGCTTTGCATGGCAAATACAGGTTGAGAAGCTGAAGGATTTGTGCTTGAAACAAAGGGAAGAGATTAAATCACTAAAAAGTGCGATTCTTTTTCCTGATGTAATGAATTCTCAGCTTCAAGAGCTATTTGAAAAACAAGGATCAGAGTTGAAGCAAGCCAAACAATTAATTCCAACTCTCCAACGTCAGGTCTCTTCTCTTACAGGCCAGTTACAGTGCCTCGCTGAGGATCTTGCCGAGGTATTTTCTTTTCTTCCACCCATTTTTCTGTCAGTGGCTACCAAGGGATATTACACAAATGGGTATTTATTCTAGGCTTACCCATTTCTAATTCTCTTTGTGGTACCAAAAGTGGTTTCTTTTCCATTTTATGTAAATTCATATGCATATTTCTAATGGTTTCAATCAATTCATCTCATTTCTGAGTTCCGGTATTTCTCATTTAATTCACTACTATTGGCTGATATTTGAAAAAGTTTTGTTCTCGTTAAGCTTGTTTGTACACATGATTTTGACATTGAAAATAGTCTCAATAATTGCTTTAATAGAACATAGAACTTACGGTTACATTCATTCAAGCATTCAAAAATAGTCATCAAGATAATATTTCAAATTTAATTTACATAAATGAGTATTATAAGGTTCTTGACTCTGAGAGATTACTTTACAAGGTGCTAATTATGGACCTAGCCTTCTATATGCATTTATGTGAAGCTTTCCCTCGGAATTTTATGCTTTTCTCAAGTTTCTTCCCAAGAGGATGACTAAAAGCAATGATACTTATTTTGTCAATAATTGTATCATATCACTCGTTATATGCTGGAGGCTAAGCATACACTGTCAAATAAATGCTGCTATTGGTCTTTCTTTTCTTTATGTGTCTTACCTGGAAAGTTTAGGTTAAGTTTTGCAAGTTAGGATTGGTGTGTAACTGTAGAACATATATTTTGCTGTGAGCAGGTAAAGGCTGATAAATATACAACGGCATATTTTCAAAATCAGGGCAGCTCCTCACCAAGGACGCCAACATATGACTATGAAGAAGCTGCTAATTCTTTAGTAAGTATGCTTTGGGATATTGCATCATTGGAACTATAGTAGTTGATAGTCATATTTGGTTGAGATAAGCTGCTGTTGTTGAAAGAAATTAGAGACTCATATAACCTGAGTTATCTTTTTGGTTGGAAAATTAACATATAACCTGCTTAAGAACCTATTGGCTTTCCTCTTGATAGAAGCACTTAATTAGAAAAAATCATGTGGAAGAATTCAATTCTATCAACAAATTGAATTGAATCCTAGTATAAAAATAATTCAGATCAGGGTTTAACTCTATAATGGTTCAGTATATGTTATTTCGTTCAATTGCCTTTTGCTTTAAAAAAAAAAAAAACAAATAACAATATTAGAACTCTAGTAGGCTAAGCTAGAGTTATTTGTATAATTTGACTTTTGCATTAAGTCCGATAAATTGAATTCTTGCAAAATTAACTCAAAATGGTGTAATTCTATTTACTTCAGAATAATTTCTTTTTTAGGTGAAAGAATTAAAGTATATCAATTACATCCTTTCCAAACATAAGAATTGGCAAAATAGGATTTATTACATTAAACTTTTGCAAAATTTGGTTTCGAAACAAGGTTTAAAGCACCTAGAAAAAATAGCATGATTTTCTTTTGCATTGGCAAATTTTAAAAAGCACTTCACTTCAATTTCTCTCCTTGCAACTTTCTTCTTTAATAATATATATATTATTTTACCTCTTTTCAGGAATTCAGCTCCTGCGATGCTGCAAGCCCGGGCAGTCCAGATGACATGTTCCTCAAAGATTTGAATCCATGTTTAACACCTTACTATGCCAAGTCAAAGTCCAAGGTTAGCGCATGACCTTGCATCAAGTTCTAACAATATATTGGTATTTGGCCGTAGGGTAGTGACCTTACTGATCTTGAAAATAAACTGATAACGATCTGCTGAAATCTTGCAGGAATTTGGGGCAGTGGGCTATGATTCTCCAGAAGAAGAAAGCTTATGCAGGAAAAACATACAAAGGTACAATGAACTTAGTTTCAACTCCACTTGCAAGAAAATGTCTAAGAGTTCAGATTGCTATAAGAGCAACAATAACAAAGTGAGCATAATGTCAAGAGCAACTCGAAGATCAGATGAAAGCAAATTCTTATATGGAAATCAAATGCAGCTAAGACCTTTCTAATGTCTTCATATTCATGAAGCATGCTTTTTGTTACTCTTTTGGATTATAGAGTCATGGTATAAACCAGACATCAACTTGAGCTTGTAGCTCCTAGTTGTACATGGTACACAATATAAGCACTAGGAATGAAAGCTACATGATAAGTTGGAAAAAAAATGTCTTTTTTATGTTCTGTATTACAATCAAATCAAGTGCTATTTCGTATCTGAAGTTTAATAGTTTATTTTGGTGATGCCAGTTTTTGTTTTTCATAGTTGTAGAAGCTTTTGGTATTTTGCAGCTGCAGGACAATAGAAAATGAGAATTGATTAGATCATTTTCATGCGAATCAATTAGTTATGGAGTTTTCCTCTGACTCTTTTTGTTTTGGGGTTTGTTTCACAATAATATTTAGTGTTTTGACTTTTTTAAATTACTGTGTTCGTCAGTAACGTTTAGAGTTTTTTAAAATATTTTATTTAATCTAATATTTATCGTTTCACTCTTTTACTAAAGTAACTAAATTAGATGAAAGTTTTAGCTTTGCATGGGTTACTTTGATAGTTTATAATTTATAAATAAAATTATAAATCAGTTTTTTTTAAGTTATTTTATTGTTATTATATTTTTTTAAAAATTTATTGTTATTTTCTTTTATAAATCTTGTTTAATATATTATTAAAATATCTATTTTCGCATAGGCTATTTATTAGATTATTGTGTTACAGAAACTATAATGCTATTAACTTATTTTTAAATTCATTAAAAAAGCCTTATTTTAAATAATTAAAAATTCAATTAGTCATTTAGGTTTCAGGTAAAGTTTATAATTCAAATAATTTAAACGTTTTATTTTATTATAACTAATTTTATATAGATAAAATTTTATGATTTAAATAATTCAATATAGGTAATTTATAAAAAATATTAATTTTAATTTAATTAATAAAATATAATTTAATTAAATAAAGTTTATAATTTAAACATTATTTTATCATAAATAACTATTATTTTTAATTTAATTAGTAATACGATTAATTATCTATATTTAAAGTTTATAATCATTCAAATAATTTAAACATTGTATGTTATCATAAATAAGTATATAGATAAAATTTACTATTAAAATAATTGAATATGGATAATATATATTATTTTAATTTACTTAATAGTAAAATATAATATAATTATTATTAAATATTATTTCTGTAAAAAATAAATAAAAAATAAAAAATTCTTTATATTCACATCTACTAATTCCAAATAAGAAATATTTTAGTTTAATTTTAACATATATAATTTAAATAGATTAAAAATTAGAAATTTTTATACCTAAGAAAGTTATAATTATATATTATATAAAAATTGAAAAGGAAATTTAAGAATTTTGAAGACATAATTTTAGACGGCAAATAAAATTTTAAAAGAGGATTTCTAGAAACCCTTGTGCGTTTTAATATTTTTTTAAAAAACAATTGGTTCTTATTCTTATTAGTTTTTTTTTTCAAACTATAATTTATGAATTCATAAATATATTATATAAAACTCAAATTTGAATTCATAATATCTAAATAAAAAATTTAATCCATTATTTTATAAATTCTAAATAATCAACACTTTAAATATATTATTTATTAATAACAACAAAATTAATTCAAAAATTTGCTAATAATTATAAGATGAAGCAATTTGTTGTCTTAAAGGTTATTAATGATGTCAAAATTATAATTAAGTAATTTTGAAAATTATATAAAAACAGCATATAGAAATAAACACATTTTTGTGAACTTGCAAATGAAAAACGCAAGAGAAAGAATTTATACATGCAACAAAGTACATGAATATAGCAATAAAGAATATAAATAGGAAATGGAATTGTAAGTTAATAAGCAAAAAACGTATGATGATAACAAATTTTTTAACAATACAATTTTTATATCAACCTATAACAATTTTAAAATATTTTTATAAGATAACAATAATAAAATTATTAATGGAATTAATTTCATTATTACTTTATTATTTAAATAATCATCAAAGATAATTTATATTCATAATTAGTTGAAAACTAAATACATGAAATACTATAGACAATAATAAATTCCTTTTTTATATCTATATTTAATGATATGTACATTTTCTTTTTTTTTTGAAAATTCAATTGCATTATATATTATTCACATAAAGTAAAAAAAATCATCAATGATATTTGGAGGGATAAGACTCCACGCCAAAGAACCAAACATAAAAATAGATGTTCGTGCCAACCTGTGAGCAATCTGATTCGCTGATTTCTTGATAAAACACAAAACAAGATTAGCAACAAGTACCCAACAATCGGCAATTATACTCCATCCATAAGACAAATCAGTCTCCCTACCATTAATGGCATGAATAGCCAGTAGACAATCACTTTCCAACTCAATATGCATATGTCCAAAATGATATTGGACCCAACCCAACACATCTCTAATGCCAAGCAACTCAGCAAGAAAAGGACTAGGGGTATTGGGCCACTGTCGCATGCAACCACCCAGAGACTGTCCTTGTGCATCCCGCGCAATCCACCCCACGCCTGCTATATGTGACGCAGCCAACCATGCAGCATCTACATTAACTTTTACTGTCCCTAGAGGAGGAGGACGCCATTTAACTAGGTACTGCAACTGTGGGACTAGGTGAGTTAAACCAACACTTTGTCGTGCTTGTTGCCAATTATCCAAACTGACAGTAGCTCTAAAAAGCACCTGTTTACAGCTCCACCACTTATTACTCCACAAGACCCTATTCCGACGAAACCACAACTGCCAGGCTATCATGAACACTCGACACAGCTGCCCCTCATCAAAGCGATCAAACAAGACTTGGATCCAATCTGCTACCGACCCCTGCTCTAGCCACCAAACAAACCCGGTCCTCCTCCAAACATTCTCTGCAAACGAACAATTCCAAAGGCAATGTACCGCAGATTCATCCTCCACGCCACACACACAACATAGATGACCCACATCAATACGATGACGTCGTAAATTCTACAAGACTGATAAAAAATTAGAAGCCACTCGCCACCAGAAATTTAAAACCTTTGGAGGCACCAGAATCCTATAAAGACGATGCCAAAAAACTAAACTCAGGCGTTGGGGAACACTGTGTGTTGCAGCCAAGAACCTATACCCACATTTAACAGAGTAAATACCGTTGCGCTCAGGAACCTAAAACCAAGTGTCCGGAATATCCATCAACGGAAGCTGCTTGATACATAATAAAAGTCAAAATTAATGTTGTACCCATTATTTTAAAGTAATTTACTCATTATATTTTTTCAGATCATTATTTTGGAGAGTTATCAATCTCGAATGTGCAAAGCTTTCAATAAGAATGTTCGAATCTGCTCTTTTCAAGTTGGCAATTAGGTTTTAGCAGTAAAAAGATCAATAAAAGGCAAGTTGGCAATCTGGTACTAGTCTCTTCCAGTTGAGGATAACCGTTGAGATCATTCAAAGTAATTAAAAGGAGGTTGCAAGAAGCTAAACCATGTATATAATCTAGGCTGTCTAAAGGCAAAGGATAAGGTCCATCATTACAAACCACGTTAATGAAACTCAAACGAGAAATTCTCAAAGTAAAGTTCATAAACATGAAGTAAAAAAAGGGAGGAAAAATATTCTCCGTTGCATATATCACTGCTCCATTTTATAATTGAACTGTTACATAAGAAGGCAAAAAGATACAGCAATCAACCTACAATAATTAATAATTATCTTACACAAGTATATGTATACACACCAAAAATTAAATCAACTAATGAGTCAACTCTATATCAAAGATTTAATTGAAGTGCAATAAGATTGTTTCTTTTCTTAGTAAATATATATTAATTGTAATCAAATAAAACGAAAGTAACAATAGCTTAAAAATGAAAAATAGTAGAACGAATTTAAATTGATTGAACAAAATCGTAGTGCTAAAATACATCGTGCTGATAATGTGTTATAAAATAATATGAAATTAAAAAAAAGAGAGAGCAAAATATGAAACTGTATTTATTATTTATGACAAGCCACATACATATAATTATATAAGGTGAAACCTTAAATCTTGCACAAATCACGAAAGATAGAATCCAAAATAATTAAGAATACATGTTTCTCACCTATGACATCCACTTATTTCATAACAATAACTATTTCAACCTCAACTGCTTCAACTTAATTTTGAAATCTAATAGTAATTGTATTCATTTGGTAAAACTGAAATGAACACATCTTTGAATTTAATTCTATCAAGATGGATATACTTATGACCAAATGAATATAATCACAACTAATTTTTAAATTAGACAAATTAATCTGAGATAATTACAATTTCAAAATTGTACAAAATAAAATTTTCAGCAAATTACAATTTTACGAAAAGGTTTAGTTATTGGACACTAATATTTTTATAAATATTAAAAGTCATTCAATTTTTAAAAATTTAAACTTATGCTTATAAATAAGAATTGAAGAAGAAATTTAACATCTCTAACGAACAATCAGCAATTATTTAAATACTTTTAAAATTGCTCCAAAACATAGCATATTGGTAAGTGCATGCATATGACCTTATAACAGATTATGTTCGAATCCTCCTCCAATATTCAAAAAGATACCTTGAAAGATCGAATTTTTAGATATTTAGAAACGCATATCACAGTGAGAATGATTGCTATTCATACCGTACACCAATATAAAATTTCAAGCCTGCAAATGAAAGCTCAAATAGCTATTCACCTCTTAACAATTTAGATAAAAAGGATGTTAAAAGCACAATTCCACAGATTTAACAACAAAAATACAACCTTGATTTATTGTTTAACACGACAGTCATAAACTTGCACTATTTTCTTCATCTTACAGTAACAAAGCCACCATCTTATACATAACTTTTAGCGGATCATACACAGAAAGGAACTTGTCAGTTACTAGATGAAGCCTACCATCTTACACAGTCCTTGCCCTTGTTTGCCCCATACAAACGAAAGAGGCTGAAAGCAGAGAGACCAGACAGAACTACCGTACTAAGACTAACGAAAAAAGCACTTGCTATTCCCTCCCCAACTTGGTTGCAGAATTTTCCATACATATCACATATCTTCATCCATTGTAGTTCAGGTTGTCCCAACTTCGCAAATGCTGCAGATTGTGCAGCAGCTGCAACAGCTGCCACTGTCAAGTATGCCATCACCTGCACAAATGGCTTAGCGTGTAAGAATGAGATGGCCATAGCAAGTTATCACTAGACAACACGCATTTTTTCGGCTTGGAGATTTTCAATTATGATATTTGAATGGCATTCATTACTAAGAAAGAAAAGATTTAAGGAAAATAGAAGTATATGGAGTTGTGCAAACTTTTATGGCTGTACAAAATGACTGAATGTTCCAAGCCTAATATAGTAAATGCAATTTCGTAAGATTCCGTAATGTTCTGAAGTTGAAATCTAAGATGAAAAGCAAAAATAACACAGAGCAGAGCACAATCTTGGACAAGTCGTTCATCAAGTGGTGCAACTAAACCAAATGCTCAAGCAAGTGTAGTTGTGTCAAGGAAGCATCTAGCTTAGCTAATTCAAAAATTTTTGGTATTTCCTCTGAAGATGCAAAAATCTGGATTAAGAGCAATAGATTATGAAAATTTGAAATCCTTTGTCATTAACATCAGTAAGATATAGAGGATAATGGACCTACAATTAATGTAAATCATCAATTAACAGATTGAAGAAAAACATTTAGTTCAAACTTGTTTTGATCATATCTTGATGTAACAACTACAGTACCATTTTTACTTTGTTTTCTGCTATTATTAATCAGCATGACAAAAAAATCTACATCAACCAAGGATTTCTAGATGGGGCCGGCCCCATGGCCCCTCCTCACCTTCCTCATTGGTTAGGTCCCCTTCCAAGGGAGCTAGACTATGAGCTTATTATTGCATTAGTTTTGTACTAGACCACGCAACCCCAGAGGGACTCATCAATATCATATTCAGATCCATGGAACAGATACACATGATCATTAAATGTGTTGACAAAACGTATGAATTCTATTGTACAAATCCGCTCAGTATTTATGCCACGCGACACATATCTAAGTCTAGGCTGTCCATTTATGACAAAAACTCGATCCTATTAATTTCTTCTGCCTGAGTGCAAACATAGCTGGCATGCATGGAGAACTCAAGGACACATTATCCATCCAGGATGAACGAAAGATGGCTAATGTATAAAGAAATCGAAAGGAGTTCTAAAAAGCAATTATAGCAATTGAAATTAATTATTTTTTCTAACAATATGCATGAGCTACCGTTGTCAAATCTCTTCAGTAGTGGGGCCTTCATTAGAAAGGTTTACTATCTTACTTTGACTTCATTTAGTGACAAGTTGGCAGAGGCGCACTGATAAACTAGTAGCACTGGAACATTAAATATGTACCACCTAATCAGTAAGCAATGAGAGCCAGAGCCAGAGCCCTCACATATGGGAATGTGTTACAGCACCAGGTTATCAATACGCTAATATTTTTTTTTAAAAAAGACAGTTTGTCAGGCTAAACTGGAATCTAATTAGAAATACAGTCCAGTTTAAAGCCTTTTGTTGACCAGCCTTTCAGCCTAGTCAATACCAAGAAGAACAAGCAAACCATGTGAACTAAAAAAACCAATAATGCCGAGTTTAATCAAAGTTATGCAGTAATGACTTAACAGCTCAAAAAGTAAAATAAGAAATTGAAAGAAGCTCTGCCTTCTCGCTTTACCCTTTTTTTTTGCTTATGATGGATGTGTTACAAATTTTCTTTTACTATTTATACTACTCTATCCTTAATCTTGATATTGTTTAATGCCTTTTTCTTAAATTTTAAAGATAGAATTATAATTATGACATATCATATTGTTTAAAACTCTAGTTAAACTAGTTACTAGTCATGAAACGAAGTCAAGCTCTGATCAAGGTTTTGAAAACATTGTGATATTCCTTTGTCTTAGAAAACACATGATTACCACATATCACTAAACACCCTGTTTAGCAGGTGGTATTCTATTCACTGATCTTAGATCTAACCCATCAAAGTTGAGTAAGTTTCTGCATCTCTCAAGGAATGTAACTTCAGGCAATAATATTTAATTACTTGAATCTACTTCAAGTTTGCCAAGAAGTAACATTTCCTTATTTGCTACTCCAACAGTAAACATTAGGAATAATACCTTAATTAGCAAATAAAAGTAAAGCATTTTATTATAGCATTAACTTATCAAATCATTTCAAAACATTGCATAGAGTTCAAGCACAAATAGACAAAATTAATACTGATCATTTATAACCATAATAATTAGCAGTTAGCTAGTCACTGACATAACTTGACAAACGACTAGAACACTCAAAGGAATTACACAGGTTTGGCACATTAATGATATTGGACAGGTTAGCACCTACCCCAATCCAGAAATAACTCCGAAGTAGGGCAGGATCAAAACAAAAGAAGAGTACAATTAATTCTAACTATTTATAATAGAACTCCAGCTGCAAAATTTACATGCATGTTATGATTATCTGATCTTTAGCAAATAAGTGCTGGAGTTAGCTGAAAATGGTAGAGTCGTCTCCAATATTGGGAGATTAGAAGATCAAAAACCCCAGTTTGAGCCAAATTAATCAATAAAAATAATAATAATAATAAATATTTTTTTTCAGATTTTCAAACATAAAGAGACAACCATAAACTAAAAAACAAACACATAGAGAGCGTGAAGTAATCAATACCTGATCTCCAGAGAAGATGGCCCATGCTAAGGGCTTGTTGAAGAGCACACTCCCTCTAATCATACCCACAACGCATCTTACCCCTTGAACCAAAGAATAGGCAGCAACTATTCCATTTGCAATCACCAAAAATCTGCAAAATAAAAAAAAATGAAGAAATTAGAGAAACTTTAGTAAAGAAAGACTTATGGGAACCATTAATTTGCAGTTTAAAAGATCTTACACAAGAGCTTTCATATCAGTATATCTTGCTTTCTTTTGGATTGAAAAGATTTCTTTAACTTGGGTATCTGTAGCAACAAGAACAGCAGCAAGAACTCCTAAGCCACAGATAACACACCTCAAAACAAGCTCAACAAGCCTAACTCTCCTGTCTATCACCTTCACATTAGTGCCATGATATACTGCAACATTTCCCGGACTAACACCAACCCCCAAATAACTCATTTTGAACGAAGACAAAAAAAATGCGATAAAGATAAAGAAAATAAGAAGCAAGCAAAACCCAAGAAATAGACAAAAACTCTCAAAAGCTTGAGCCCATAAAGCCTCACACCTATACAAGCACAAACCTTCGGTCCCCTTAAATAGGCAGATCATGGGAGAATTTCTTTTTCACTTTTCTTTTTGTTTTCTTGTTTTTTCCTTTTTTTTTTTTTTTGTCGTAAGTGATAGTGATATTACAAGCCGATTTTCATAGTTATGTGTAATTTACTTTTTCTTGTCTAATCAAAGTCATATGTTTGGATCGGTGAAAAATATGAAATGGGTGAATATTGAGGAGAAAAATAAATACATTTACTCTATTTATTTATTAAAATTACAGTTCCATCTTTATTTATTGCACTTTCACCATTCATAATTTCAACTTATAAAATCACTTTTCCCTCTTTAATTCTTTCACACATCCAATCATAATAGGAAATTTTTAAAAAATTTCCCTTTTTTCTTCCTTCAATATTTTTTTTCCTACCTAAATTGTTAACCAAGCTCAGTATTAAAGTGAAACTACATACATTGCATAAGAAAAATTAATAAATAACTATTAAATCCCTAATTTGATCAAAATCATAACTTTATCTCTTTTATTTGACAAGTTTATTAATAGGTTGTTATTTAAATACTTTTTACATTTAAAATTTTTATCTAAATTATAATAAATTATTGAGTAAATTAACTATATTACCCTTAATTTAATATATTCAAACACCAAATTTTTTAGAACTTAAGTAATTTTATTACTTTTTGAAACTGCAAACGTGAACGAGTTTATTCGGTATAATTAATTATTTTAATAATTGTTAATTATTTGAGTAGTTTTTTTAGAACGATAAAAAATTTAATTTTGATAAAACGTTATTTTAATCTCTAAAAATCTAGTTTAAACGTTAAACAGAAAGAATTTTATTTAGATAGTTTTTAATTATTAATTATCTGATGGGGAATTGCATGGTGGAAGCTTGCGAGGCTGCCAAATGGTGAAAAGGCAAGATCAGTGCATACAACACACTAAAAGGTCCATTTAATGAAAGCCTGAGCATTTCAATTAAAACCCCATCGAAGGAGGAAAAACATGAGGCACTCTAGGAAGAGGCAACTGTCGCTTGCCCCAAGAAAAGGGTTAGATAAGGTGAGAGGCCATTGTTAATTCCTCTCTATACAAGTATTGAATGTAGGTGATGGAGCTTAGATAGCTGAGATTTAATGATGGCCCATTTTTGTTGTCTAAATAAGTGTGAGCTACAAAAACCAATTGTTTTCTTTTCTTCGTAAGAAAAATGATTAAGTTGGGACATCATCGAGTACAAGCAAAGCCCATCAAATGATTGTGGTCGTGGGCCATTGTAAGGTAGGTAATGTGGTTGGTTTCCCACGTTAATTTGATGGAATTTGAGGAGTGGCTCCTTTTGCTCCTTTCATAATAGTTTTTAAGTAGGATATGATTACTTAAAATCTTAAACGCTATTTTTATAATATTTAATAATATAATATTTAAATTGATTTTTAAAAATTAAGTCAATTTTTTATAAAAAATTAACACATATAATATTTAACTTTTAATATTTTTATGAAAAATTACTTAAACGGCTAGCAGTTTGTTATTAAAAATAGTTAACAGTTATTAAAACAGTTAATTTTGCCGAATAAATGTTTATTTAATAAATAGAAAATTGAAAAATAATTTGGAAAAGTTTAACCATGAGATCATTTGGGGATGAAAATTTTGGTTTAGATGAAATCAAATCATATCAATTAAAATAAAAAAAAATTTATTTTTTTAAATAAAATCAAATTGAATCAATTAACTTGTCTAATCAAATTAAATTGAATCAATTTTTTATTTGATTTTTCAATTTTGACTATTTTTGGGGTTAACTTGATTTGATTTTGAATTTTTATTTTTTTTTATTTGGCAAAATGAAAACTAAGCTAAGTTAAAAAAATTTTTAGTATTTTTTTCTATTAAACTCAGACCAAATTGGGCGCATTAAAAATTAAATTAGTCGATTCAAGTTGGAATGACAATTTATCATGTTCAAAAAATTAAAAAGAATTATTTTAATTATTAGAAAGTTCTTTTATCATACTTTAGTCTTTAATTTAGCATTTAAAAGTTCTTTAGTCTTTTGATTACAGTCCAACATTTATTACAGTAAATGGATTTTCTATTTTTACCAACTTAGAATTTAATAAAATATATAGAATAAATTAAATTAAGATTGTAAAGATAAAAGAGATGGAAAAACGACAATTGGTATAATTATATTATTATAAAATACTAAATATTAATAAAAATAACGTTTCATAGAATAGAATAAAATACTGTCTCAAACTCTAAATGTTATAATAAAAGATACTGTATTTACATTAGTGAATGCTATAATTAATTAATTAATTAAGATAGCATTTCAATCCTATTAAAACGCTAAACACTACTCTAGTAAAATTTACCGATTAGAGCCTTGAAAATCAATTTGGTTCAGTTTACCTTTTAATATATTCATGATTAAAACTGAAAAATAAGTATAATTTCATTAAAAATAATTAAAGATTAAGATATAATTATAATTAAATTTTAAATTCAGAATATTAATCATGAAAACAAAATCACATTTAGCGTATAATTAAAACCATGCGTCAAATTTATGGATTTTTTTAATGGTTTGGCCATTTTTGGTTATATTGTAGGATTGAAAATGCGTGTGGGGCAGAGAAGATAAATGGGAATGGTTGTTGGGATTCTATGGAAGTGGCTCTTTGCGTTTTCAACATAGCTTTCCAATTAATTAATGTATAATATTTTAATTAATTAATATTAAAATGCAATACAAGCTCTGTCGTCTTTTCCTCACTCTTCCAGAGACTTCTGGATTGGTCCTCCATAGAAACAGCACATGCAAACTGATCATGTTGCCAGAACAGAAGCATAAACCTAAGGGCTTCTCATCTCAGCCACAATTTTAAAATACTAAACTCGACTTCTCTCTATCATCTATACCTGAATTGTTTTTCCAAGAATTGCAAATTCTTGAGAGCTTAGCCAAAACAAATAAATATAGCAAACCTAAGTTCAATGCAACAAATAAATATAGCAAACTTAGCCGAAACAAATTCTGAGAGCCTCTTCTCATAACTAACAAACTGAAATTACGAAGTAGATGCAGAAACAAAAATCTTCAAGTTGAACCTTTTCACTTACGGAAGATAATCAAATTTGCAAGAATGATGACCTGTTAACAACATTTGAGATATCAAAATTAAAAAGAGCACTAAGTGATTAAATTTGGATGATCATCAAATAAAGCTTACTTGGATCAAGGTCAGTGATGATTGCAGCAGAACTGAAGTAACAAGTAGCACCTTTATGCTTGAACTTCTGATAATAGCTATTGAAGGCAAAAGAGGCATGATCTTTCACTGTGTTTGGGAAATAACATGGTTGGTTTTCTTGAATCATCCTGCAATCTGCCCCTCCCTTTCCGCATGCCCAATCAAGTGCTATTTGCAACTCTGCCTCTGGGGTTTGCTCATCTGCTATGCACCATTCCTCAAATTGTCCATCTTTATATTTACATAAATAAATCAAATCATAAATGAGTTAAACTGCTCCTTAAGCTTATTGAACAAAACTCGAGTTCAATATAGCTTGGTTCTTTTAAAACCCTACATATATATATACACACACACATACATATATAAATCCGATTGTAAATGAGTCAAACTGTTTGCTCGAGCTCAACATAGCTCGGTTAACTTGGCTCTTTTACAATTCTATACATAGATTCAAATTAGCAATTTCATCGTTTGAAATGATTAAAAAGAAATATAATACTTAAAACTATATATATATATCCTCAATATTGGAAGTGACTCCGGTATTTCTGAATCAAAATTAATAGTTACCTGATTTTTGTGGGGCTAAAGCAACAAAAATGAGAGCTAGCAGAAAAAAGTGAATAGAAGATGACATTGTGATAGAAGAACTTGTACTTCCAGTCTTCGAGTTCAAATTCATTTTATTTTGAGAAATTACTATACTTGTCAAGGGATGTGTTTGGGAACACAAAGAAGATATCTACTTTTTGGAAAGTTGAAATTGAGATTCTAATTCTATGCATTTTCCTTTGATTTCACGACAAGTATTTTCATCTTTTTTAGGTTGACTAAATTACCCTGGATTTAGGTTTTTTTTCCCCTTTTTAATTTTTAAAAGAATTTTGGCTAATACTTGAACATAATATTAAAATTAAAAAAGGAACAAATATTATTCAATTAAAAATCAAAATAAAAGACTCAATTTAGTTAGGAATCATGTTAAGATCTAAGGAAAAAAATAATAAATATTTTAATAATAACTTATCTACTATATAAATTTATTATTGACAATAATTTTAATGACTAATATTTTATTGTGATAATAAAGAAAAATTTATTTCAACTTAATTAGAAATTTAAATTAAAAAATAAATAGAAATTTATATTTAAAAAAATTTAATTAACTAATATATATGACGAGTATAAACAATGTCTAAAACACATTTTTCAAAAGTAAAAGTATATAATTGTGCTTGAAATTATTATTGGGTCAAACCATTTCTAAAACGATTATAATTAGGCATGACTTTTGATTTGTCTGGTTTAGAATTTATTATATTCTGATTAATCAAAATCGGCCCAAACTCGCTGATTTTAAGAATCAAACCAGAACAAATGGTTGAAGGGCTAGTTCAAGAGGGAGATAAATTCACCAATACAAATAAATGGGTAAAACTGTATAATTGGGGTTGAACTCATAGTTACATCCTGACTATTTCCAAAATGACATTAATTAGATAATTATGAATTAAAATTAATTGATATTTACCTCCAAGTAATGAGATGAAATGATAAGGATCTATCATTTTTTAGTCAGAGATATTGAATTCGAACTCTAGATATGGAGTACTTTTGAAGGGTGCGTTTTGCCCTTTGTAATGAATCAAATTTGGCTTGAAACTGGTAGTTACAAGAATCAAATTAAAACCACTAATTTTAGATTGGATGGGTTTAGGTTATCGACACTGACAACAAAATTGCATTGAGGTTAATTTGAGGAAAATAGACACCAAAATTGTGGTAGAATCATCATAACTAAAAATTGTGAAATGAGAAGCCATGAACTAGTATCACAAGTTGGTCTAAGTCTGTTTATTTTTTAAAAAATACTAGTTCTCTGAACTAGGAATACCTAACTATGATTAATTATTTGAATATTTTGTTCTAATCGAATTTTTTTTATACTATAAATGTCCATAGATATAATATCCCAAAATTTTTATTTCGAAATATTTTCATTTAAATTTAATCGCTAAATTATAAGCTAATAATATTACGCCATGTAATATTATTGGGACCAAAAACCATTTTGGTTCGCCCTAAAATTAATCGAGTAACCGTTAATCAAATACAAATCGAACCAATATTTTTTTTATTGGACCGAATTAATTTAAATTAGACCCGAGTCGGATATTTTTGATAATCACTGTGCGTTATTGTG
>CANUEX010035937.1:0-102864 GCA_948099535.1 Jatropha multifida
GCGGCGCTGCTGCTGGAGAGGAGGAGCTGTGGCCAGTGACTGCGCGGTGCTTGCAGAGAAAGAAGGAGCAGGCTGGCGGTGCTGCTGTTCTGCTGGAGGAGAGGCTGCTGCTGGAGGAGGGGCTGCTGCTGGAGGAAGAGCAGCTGCTGTGGCGGAGGAGATGGTCGCACGACGCAGAGGAGCTTGGCGAAGGAGGAACAGCTGGCTGCTGCTACTGCTGCTGGCGTTCCTGCAACTGCAGAGAGCTGTGGCGCAGTGAGGAAGAGAGCCGTAGGGAGAGGAAGAAGAAAGAAGAAAGAAAGAAAAGAGAAGGAAGAAGAAGAAGGAAGAAGAAGGAGGAGGAGAAGGAGGAGGTGGTGCTGCGATGGAGGTGGAGGCGCAGGGAGGAGCTGGCTGGTGGTGTCGGGAGGAAGAAGAAGAGAAAATTTAAAGAAGAAAAAAAAATAATAATTAAAAATAAAATAAAATAATAATAATTAAAATAATAATAAAATATTATAAAGTTTTTAATTATTAAATAAAAACAAACCGTCCAAGGTAAGTTGCCGGGGAGAAAAGAATAGCGACGCACAGTGTTTTTCAAAAATATCCGATTCGGGTCTAATTTAAATTAATCCGGTCCAATTAAAGAAATATTGGTCCGATTTTATTCAATTAACAGTTATTCAATAAATTTTCGGACGAACCAGAATGATTTTCGATCCCCATAATATTACGTGGCGTAATATTATTGGCTAATAATTTACAATTTAAATTTAAATGGGAATGTTTCGAAATAAAAATTTCAGGGTATTATAAATTTAATATGTAACTAATCACTATAAAGCAACAAATGTTGTACTGTATTAGAGACCGTCTAGAAATATAAGGTGTGATAGACTCTATTAGTTTTTTATACGTCAGTTTGACATATCACATAGACATTAGCATAATATTTTTTAAATAATATTTTCATTATTTTGATGTGACAATTAAATAAAAACAGTTTACATTTGCTTTAGAGATACTCTAAATCTATAGCTATATTAAACAATTTTTTATTGTGTGTATTCTTTACTCACTATTGATATCTTAAATCAATTTGAGTTTGAATAATTGAAAAAGTTATTGATATTCATCTGTTTAATGGGTACTTTAAACAAATTTAAGATGCGTAAAATATTGAACATTTTTAGACAGTTTAAGATTTGCGATATTAAATGTGAATAAATTTTATCCTTGTAATTTCTCCGGTGCAATTATGGATTGTAATTGATGTGTCTTAATAAATAGAAGTTGTGGATGATGATGCGATTGGATTTATATTTATTGATGTCAGATTTTAAAAATGACTCTCCAATGCTTTTAGAATTTTTTGATAATAAGAAATAAAGAAAAAATAAAAAAAATAAAAAAATAAATGAATAAATAGAAAAAAAAGAATAAATGACTTATTCGTGCTGTCTAATAGATTTTCTGAAAATAAAAAACGTGATGATGTTTTTTTTATGTTTCAACTGACTTTTCATAAATTATGATGTAAAATGTATATGCAATAGTTGTGCCTATTACGGTTTGAACTATTTTAATTCTTTATAAAGGGTAAGCTGTAAATATGTGGTAATAATTTTTTTTATTTATCTTTCGATCCAAACATATGGTGAAATATGAGAAAAAAGAATAGATGATACAATCCTTTCCTTTCCTTTCCAAATATGGTGAAAATCAGGCCTTGCGTACAAATAATTTAGGCTGTTGGATGGTGGGTTTCAACAAAAGTGGGACCCGATGTGGGGATAGGGACCCACGAGTGGTTGATTATTGATTGAGAAGTCAGCATAGAGCCATAGAGCGTTTTGAAGGAGTACACATGACATGAACCGTTTGATTTTGCGATTGATTGATAATATGGCAGCCGAAACTGTGACCAATTGGAATTTAGTAATTTACATATCTTCTGAATATTGGTGGGGCCACATGAAATTTTATTTCCTTTTTTTATTTTTTTCTTTTTCTTCTGAGATGCTCTCATGAAACACAATGCAGTCTATCTCTTTTCAAATAAAATATTTACTAATATTCTTACAATTATTTATGGAAATAAAAAAAGCTACAAATAAGATATTTTTTATCATTAAATAACAAAAAATAAAAAAAAGTGCTGAGCCTATTGAAAAAAAAAGTAGAAAATTCTCCCATAGAAGTTTCGTATACAGAATATTTTATTTTTCTATTTTTGTGATTCCCAAAAAAATGTGAAATGCTTAAGGATTTATCGTATTATCCACGTCAGCGTTCAGTTGCTAACTCGGTGGGACCTGTCTCATGTCAATGGTATCGTCCATTCCCATTTTTTATTTTTCCCTCGGCTCAGTGCGTCTGTTGCTCGATTAATAGCTTTTCAAATGGAGAAACTGAGGAGAGTAGTGAACGAGATAGCCAACACGGGAGACCAAGCTAAGCTCTCTACTCTTCACCGCTCTTTTATTCCTCTACTCTCATTCGCGTCGTCTTTCTTCTCAGTCGCGCTCTCTCTCCGCCGCTATCTCTACCACTTTGGCCTCTTTTCCACGCATCGGTAATATTTGTTTCTGCAACTAACTGAAACCTAATTTTTATTAATCTAATTCTGCGTTTTTATTGGAATGTCTAATTTAATTTCTTAGCTTTATTTTGATTTTGAAGGTTACCGGTACCGGTGATAAGTGTTGGAAATTTAACTTGGGGAGGAAATGGGAAGACGCCAATGGTTGAATTCATTGCGCGATTATTAGCTGATTCTGGAATTTCACCTCTCATTCTTACTAGGGTATTGAAGTTTATCTTAAAAAAAGTTTACTTCTTTTTACATTTTTGGATATGGAAATGGCATGATCATGGAAATGCAGTTTTCATTTGGTTAGGTTAATGTTTACCTGGAGAAATTAATATTGCTTATTTGGCAGGGGTATGCTGGTGGAGATGAAGCTAGGATGCTCACAAGGCATCTTATAGGGACGCCTGCAAAAATTGGTATAGGTGCAAATCGAGCTGCCACTGCTGCTGGTTTTTTCGAACGATATGGACATATTGATCCTAGAAATTATTCTTCTAAGGCAACATGGGTTGATCAGGAAGTTGGAAGTCGGCTTGACTCGGCAAAAATCAGTGCTGTTGTTCTAGATGATGGAATGCAGGTATTACGCTTGTTTTCCTCCATTTGTCGTTGAGGATTCATTTTGTTGCATGTATGATACATGGTCAAATGATATGATAGGCAGCTACCCCTGAAACTGAGCGTCTGGCACTGGAAGGCTGTTGGCATCTTCTTCATATTTTGAAATTTGAAACGTTTCCTTTCTTTTCCGGTCAAGTATTGTTCTTTGATCTTTTAGAAGTATATGTCAGCCAATCTTTTGGCTTTTGTTTTCTCGTAGGCCGACCTAATGATACTATGCTGCTTACTGTTGAGAAGTACAGATCTCATTTACTGTTCACTGATTGATTTTTGATTGTTTTTAAGGATATTTTTATTGCTGAAGCAGTGACATCATGAGGCAAAAACTTTGCTTATAGATGTATGCTGATAATTTGTTTCTTTTGTGTGGAAGATAGCACTGGAGCTTGCAGCGTGACCTTGAGATTGTAATGGTTAATGCGCTATCACCATGGGGAAACTGTCAACTGATCCCACTTGGACCTTTAAGGGAACCATTGACAGCCCTTAGGAAAGCAGATGTTGCTGTAGTTCATCATGCAAACTTGGTATATGAAACTGATGTTTTATGGTCTTCATTTATCTCTTACCTTTGTGTTTGAGTAGAAATTCTGCATTTCACGTGTGCTCTGTCTGATGTCATTTTATTTCTCCATGCCATTTGGTATAAATATATCAATTTAAAGTTCTGTGCAGGTCTCAGAGCAAAATCTCCAAGTTATTGAGATAATGATGCGAGGAGTTAAAGATCCTCTTCCTATTTTTTTCACTAGAATGTCTGCCTCATATTTCTTTGAAGTAGGAAATATCAACTTCAGAATACCACTGGATGTCATACATGATGCTATCGTGGTTTGTGTTTCTGCAATTGGTTCGGCAAATGCTTTTGTGCAGGGGATGGAACAGGTACTTCCCCTTTTACTATCTGGTTTTATAACATTTATTTTCCTCTTGATTATATTGAGAATCTTTGGGCATCTTATGTATAACAAACAGAACATCAAGGGATATTTAATGGGTGTGGTATCTTTCTCCCTTACATCTTCCCTTTTATAATGTGTTTAAATGATGGGTATCTTGCAGATGGGAGCATTTTTTGTTGATCGAATTGATTTCAGTGATCATCACTTGTTTCAAACCAGGGTATAATTCTCTTAGTGCTGTGCCCTTTTTTATTAAATTTCATCAGATGGACAATCCAATTTTTTTATAGCTCAAAAATGCCAACACTTGTCATTTGAGTATGCATTTGATCTTGAAGTTCATTCTCCTGCTCAGTCACAAATTTTGCATATGCAAAGTTCAACTTTTATCTATTGAAAAGATGCCCATGCTTTTCACGCAAACAGGATAAAAAATGACATTTACTGTGCCTCTACCTGCATTATTTAGATGTGCTTGTAACTACAGCTGTATAGCTTGTGACAGCTACTGTATAACAATTACTAAGCCCTTAATCCCGACAGTTACTGCATCATAGGAAAATATTTGTTCATCCCCACCCACGTCATGCTGAATTTGTTGCTGATATCCTCTGTCAATTTATCTAGGACATTGTGGTGATCATGATGAAACTCAGAGAACTAGAGAACAAGTTTGGATCCAAGCCGGTAGTGGTAGTAACGGAGAAGGTGGGTACATTGTTTAATACTGATGCTGGCATATTTTATTGTTTTTAGCTTATTCTAGGACCACTTAGGTGAGAAACTCATTGGTATCTAGTTTAGATGAATAGCTTCTTTACGGCGTCTGTGATGTGGTTCATCTGGTTCCTTTTTTATCTGCAGCATGTCCTGCTTTGTCTGACTGTACGTTTGCTAGTATAATTTGTTCCTCACCTAACGACCGGCTTCCACGACTTAAGAGTCTATAATATCCTCATTGTCATAATTATTTTATGTTTTTTGAAAACTCGTATTCATTAATTTCAACCATTGCAATTGTAGGATTATGATCGAGATCCAGAGATTCTCCAGTGTCTGAGTCCTTTCAAAGTTATGATCCTCTGTTCAGAATTGCAAATCATTCCACGCAGAGGAAGCACCGACAATGGTTTTAGAAAGTTGTTGAAGGAGCTGCTGGAGATAGAATGCTCAGGCGCAAAACAAAACTAAGCTTTGATTTTACTAACTGAAATGGTGCAAGTTTTTTGGTAACGCACCTGACAGTAGTTGCTGAGCCTTCGTTTTGAGTTGTGCCTTACTTTTTCTGTTCCTTGTTGGCAAGGAAGTACATTTGAGTTATGCATTTTGAAGTTCCGATGTTCTACACTTGTATTTTACAATGTTAGGATCTAATTCTTTGCTAGAAAACAAAATTTTTGGAAAAATAAAGTAGCGAATTTTGGTTGAAGCGCCAAGTCACAAATTATACTTTACACCTAAGGTAATATAATCACTCCTTTCGATAGTCTAATACTTTTGCTAATAGAGCACTAATCTTAATACTTAAAAGTTGCACTAATCTAATTTGAAGGTGTTTCTATTTAGAGGCGAACAGGATTCAGACCTTACTAATATTACAAACCCTTTCTGAAGAATGGGAAAAAATAATAAAAAGGAGAAACGGTCCCTCGGAGAAAAATGGTGGATCAGACGGGTAAGTTATGCTGTTTTTCAAGTTGAAATCCAGCGCATGGACAAGTTTTATTAGGCCCAGGTGAAGACCTAGTACTGCCTCTGGCGGTGGAGATTTTAACTAAAGTGTAGATGCTGGAGTCCACTCCTTGGCATCAGAATCAGAAGTGGTTCATAACATTTATTTCCACATGAAATTCTGATTATAACATATTTGACTTATCACTAAATGCTAACACACAGAGAATCGGATCCAATCCCATTTCAACACTTTAGTCGAAAGAGAGTTACGTGCAGAAAGATACCCTGGCCTGCAGTGTCGGATATACATCAAGTGATCGATTGATATATAATCATCCACCATTTTTTAAAAGTCTGCAGTCCCGATTTGTTGAAGTTGGTGGCTAAAATAGACGCGTTTTCACACTTTATATATACGGAATTCTCAACTCACAAGAACCATATACTGTGAGATTAACGCTTACGTACATGCAAAACAAAGATAGCATGATTGGGCAATTTAGTGTCAAAAAATTTGGATAAATTATAATATGGCTGGTGTCGTCTTCAGTCACAGTTAGTTAGCTTAAGTTTTATCTTGTGAGCTTTTATCTCTTCCCTTCAGGGGCCGAGGCAGGATTCAAAACCTGGGAGAGGACAGAATATAAGAATGAGATAATATTTAGTAAAATTGAGTTAAAAATTTTAAAGAAAAAAAAAAAACTGTCCGGGGCTAGGGCTCATCCCACCTAAAGCTTGCGTCCGTAGGGAGTAAATGAGTCGTTTTGAAAAAAGCTAATTTGATAAACTTAATGAGCTAAGCTCAAACTTGAGTCCAAGCCCGAAAAGAGAGAATTTTATTTTTCCTTCCAGATACATGAATTTTCGCTTCCCAATAGTCCGTGTGCGACAACAAGCAAGAAATTGTAATGTAATTGCTAATTATTATAAGTTTGAATCATTTTCGTCATAGTTGAATTTGAACCCACAAAACCAAAAATGGAAAAATAAAAAACAAACCCAGCTAGCCATCAACCAAGAAAGATCGATCCTTTTCACACAGAGTGTTTATGGATTAGAATCACTAATGGCTGTACCCAAGCTGTCTTGGTTGCGAATGCAATCCAATTGCCACCTTCTGGGCGGGGTCAAACATACCCACATGGATACAGATCTTCTCTGTTGTTTATTGGTAGGTTCAGAAATGGTAATTCATTAATCAAAATTTAGGGTTAATGGCACAACGTGTTGGATTTGTTAGGCTAAAAGGAAATTCAACTTAGAAAGATGATTCTCTCTCTCTCTCTCGGTCATTTACCACAATCAGTGATGGGCTTACTTTGACAAATTATATCCACAAATTTGTCACTCATCAAAGTTCAAACTTGATGTCAAAATCTCAATTATTTATAATAAAATTATTAAATTAATTACCATTAATTCCTTGTAATCTTTTTCTTTCTTCTATCGTTTGCTTTCATTTTCTTGAAAAAGAAGTGATTTTTACGCAACAAATACTGTATTATTCAAATTATCATGTTGACATACTAATCAAATCAAAGTTGAATTAGGGTAGATGAGAGGATTGGATTAAATTAGTGATAATATAGAGTTTTAGTTAATTAATTAAGAATTCAAAAGGCATGGAATATGTTTATTTTAGCCATTTTCGGAAAAATTAATGAAGAATGGAACTATGTTTTTCTAACTTAATCAAAATGGTAAACGCTCTTATCTTCGAATAAGACTTTTGTTTTGAAGTTTAAATTTAGTGATCAAATTGAGAATACTAATTTGAATTTAATGCACGTGCTACCAAAAAACAATCCAACAAGTGATATTGCTGTGCCTTAAAAGGTCCTCAACATACAATTATCTTCTTGTCCTGAAAGTTGTCTCAAGCCATTTTTAATAATAAAAAAATATTACAATATTATTAATATATGTCCATCCCTGTAAAGAAGGAAGGCTGCAACAAAAGTGAGATTCCTCAATTCTATTACAAGGATCAACGATTCTACACACATTAGAAAAACTGTAGTGCCCCTACAATTTGTGATGAGAAATAAAAAGATAAAATTATATTAAATTAATTTAAAATACGAATTTTATTATTTTTATTTTTGTTTCTTTAAAATATGATAAGGTGCATCACAATGGAATTAATGGAGTAATAGGGTATGGAAGTGGATTGAGAATGGGACGGTGCTGACCTCAAAATTCCAATTTTGGGTGTAAGACATGATGATTGTGATAGTGGGTTCTCATTTATGTACCCATGCTCCAAATTTATTAAATTATTATTGGTTTTTATTTGTAGACAAACAACAAGGGATCTAGAAATTTCTCTCTCTCCTTTTTTTTTTCTTTCTCTAAAGTCAATATATGAATCCTCTATTAGATTCTTATCTTATCGATCTTCTTACTTGTACGAGAATTGAGAGATTTTCAGTTTAAATCATCTCAACTACAGTTATTTTCATCAATTTAATAAGTCAAAGGAAAAACTACCCTTGTTATGTAGTCCGCAATATTATTTCAGCCAATAAAAATTTACGATAAATTAAAAAAAATAAATATAAATAATAAAATACAATTAAGTTTAGACATATATATACAAATTTCCTGTATTAACCAGTTCAATAATGAAGTAATCAAATCATATTTATAATTTTCTTTCATTAGAAAACAATCAACAATTAAAAAAATTAGGAATAGTTTGTCTTTGACCACACACACATATATATATATATAGAATAATATAATCATAAAGTGATGTCAAAACAGTCCAAAGACCGCAAAACATAGCAAGAATCAAAACATTATAACTTGAAAATGAGTTCCAAACCGATTTTAGAAAAAAATTCTTTTATTTTATCTAATTATAGGTTGCATTGACTTCCACTCTCTCAAGCAAATTACTCATTTCTTTTTTTTTTTAAATAATAATAATTAAAAGAAAATTCTCCTTTTCACACTCAAAAATTTGTGGACTTCAATCCATCACCTTACCTCCCTCTATATATAACTCTAAGAGCAACACTTCCTTCTCATTTCTCAACAGCAAGAGAACATCTATACATATATTTATATATTTGTTATACTAATGGGTAGCAAAAATTTAGATTTTCTGGTATGTATCTGTTTCTTCTTTACTGCTTTCTTCAGCTTCAGCTTCAAATTCTCAACGGCTCAAATGGTACCGGCGGTGTTTGTCTTCGGCGACTCTTTAGTGGACGTCGGGAACAACAATCATCTTCCCGTTTCCATTGCTAAAGCAAATTTTCCTCATAACGGTATAGATTTTCCAAACAAGAAAGCCACCGGAAGGTTTACCAATGGCAAGAACGCTGCAGATTTTCTTGGTTAGTTTTTAGCTTTCTGATAAGCTTTTCTTTAGAGGCTTCTGATTATAAAACTTGCCAACGGTAAAAACTAACAATCATGTTGGTTTTATTATAATAGTTCTCTCATTATTTCTGTTATTAATTAATTAATATACCATTTTCATGTTTCATCCCTCGTTAGTTTTCTTCATTTCTGAATATTTTTCGAAAATTTAAAAATTTGTATTAACTATGAACATTTTTTATTTTATTTGGTTGTAAATCTTTTTCTAAAATTTTTGAAGAGGATTTGAATTCTTGAATTTTTTTTTTATAAATAGATAGATATTCAAAACTATTGTGTTACTCTAATCAATTTAATCCATATATCATTTCCACGTTCTGTTATATTTTGTTTTTATGTGGCAAGGAAATGAAATTGGAGAACTTTGCAAGTTGCATTTGTATTATATAGTTACGTGTCTAATTCAAACTTCATCAGTTGATCCCAAAGATTGTTTTAAAAATAATATTTTACTATATAGACAGTTAATTATTATTTTGAATAATTAGATTTGTCTTTCTTACATTAATGTTTATATATCATAAAAGCAACATACATAAGTTTCTTTCTTCATGCTTGTCATGTCTGAGAAACATTATTAGCATACAACAACTAATTTTAGATGTATAATTTATTGGTAGCTGAGAAAGTTGGCTTACCTACATCACCACCATATTTATCCTTAAAGTTCAAAACTGCTTCCGCCTTCATGACCGGCGTGAGCTTCGCCTCCGGTGGTGCGGGAATCATTAATGGCACGGATGAAAAGCTAGTAAGTGGATAAAAAACTGAATACCTTGTTCTCAATTCAATTATCCCTAATAGCATATTTTCGCAATGTGTTTGAAATTTCAAAACAAAACCACTTAATGATTTGTTAGGGACAATCCATACCCTTAACACGTCAAGTAGGAGACTATGAATCAGTATATGGAAAGTTGGTGGAGGATATGGGAGCTTCTGCTACACAAAATTTGTTATCTAAATCTCTTTTTGCCATAGTAATTGGGAGTAATGACATCTTCGATTACTCAAACTCATCTAATTCCAACAAGGCCACCCCTCAACAATATGTGGATTCCATGATTCTCACTTTGAAAGATCACATTAAGGTAACTCCTATCATCCTCTGCGCTTACATTTTTAATGTGTGTATATATATATTAATGTAAATTAAAATTAAAAAAATATAATTACAAATAATTTAAATTATGTTTCGTCACGGTTCTTAACCAATAACAAATAAATAAGTTTACTTTTCATTTTTTTATTAATTATAATTTAAGTCTTAATCTAAATTATAACAAGCTGAATTCGCTCGTAAACTGTTCGAGTTCAGCTTGAACCGTTCATTGAGTCTTTGTACTTAAAATTTTTCGAATTGGATTCAAGCATCAAATTCAAGTGGAGCTTGAGCTTAAACTTTTAGGCTCATCGAATTTCTAACCTAGCTAAATTTTATTTAACTGAACTTTGAGCATGGCAAGTTTGAGCTTATCTCCACTCGACTTGTTTACATCTCATGTGTTTTTCTATAATATATTGAAGTGGTTTTGACAGAGAGTTCATGGGCATGGTGGGCGCAAGTTCTTTGTCTCTGGTGTCGGACCAATCGGATGTGTTCCATCAATAAGAGCGAAGACCCAAACAGAAGCTTGCAATGAAGAGACAAATGCAATGGCTGTTATGTACAACGAAAAGCTAATATCAATGTTGAAGCACTTGAATTCAGAGCTCAAGGACATTTCTTACTCCTATTTTGACTCCTACCACTTGTTCCAAAACATCATTCAAAATCCTTCTAATTATGGTATTATTACTCACAACCTCCTAATTAACTAATCTCAAGCTATTAATTTTGTATGATAAAAATCAAAGAAAAGCGGTCGGTTGGATTTGATTTTTTGGTTTAACCCAAATTATGTCCAACCCAAACTTTGATCTAATAAAATTGATATTACTTAAATTGTTGTGACTGCAGGGTTTGCGGAGGAGAAAGCAGCATGTTGTGGGCTAGGGAGATTAAAAGCAAAGGTGCCATGTTTACCAATTGCTATATATTGCTCAAACAGAAAAGATCATGTCTTTTGGGACCTTTTTCATCCAACAGAAGCAACTTTCCATATTCTTGCGGATACTCTTTTTGATGGTCCTTCACAATATACTTTCCCTGTCAATCTCAGAAAACTCATAACACCTTAAGCTTAATAAGTTAGTCTTTTATAGCAAAACATAGACATGAAAATGCCCTTCTCTTCAGAAGAACACCAAAAAGAAACAGGAAGAGGATGGCAAATGTAGTTAGGTTATAAATAACATATAGACAAGTTCCTTTTAGGGCAGTGATGTTTTGTAGGTCAAAGGAGTTATGTATAATTAGTGCAAACAGAAGTATTGTTTTCTTGAATAAATTGTTCTTTCTCCAGGCATATGAAATTAAGTTTAAAAAAAAAGAAAGTAGATGTGAAAATCACTTGATTTCGGTTGAAAAATTAAAATTATAATGCGGTGAGCGTGGATCGAACACGCGACCTTCAGATCTTCAGTCTGACGCTCTCCCAACTGAGCTATCCCCGCTGAGTGACTGTAGATTTCTATACTTCTAATATATTCGCTGCGCTGAAGAACACTTTCTTATAGAGCTTGTAAAATTCGAACTCGTCAAACCGAAAATTATGTTGAATCACGCATCATTCGTCATTTGATTTGATGACCGCAATTTACTTTAAATTTAACTAACAAAATAAGGGGGGTGGTAATTGAGACGACATCGTTTCGTTAGTGAAAATGTGCATTTAATTCTTCCAGAGAAAGCACAGTCTGCGGTTAGAGTTCCAACTTCCAAGTCGAAATCATTGACTCTATTTATCTAGAAATCTATTTTTCCATTTTAGTACCTTACTTTTATTTTTTACTTTTTAGGCAACTAGAAATCATTATTTTTTACTTTTTAGGCAACTAGAAATCATTGTTTCAAGTGTCACATGAAAAGCCATTTTGCATTTAAGGAAGACCAAAACTTGAAGTGAAAAAAAAAAACAAAATTTCTGTGACAATAGGACAATTGTTATTATCTCTGTTTTCATAATATATTACATTTAAGCAAATGACTTATTTTAAAACATTTATCACATTTATGATTTAACGAGTGATAAATATATTTTTTCATATTTATCTTTTGTATATAATTAATAATTATTATTTTAATTTAATAATTTTTTAGAGAGTTAATATTAAATTAAAGGTAATATATGACAAGTATTATTAAAGAGATGTATTACTTTTTAATCCTTTTAGAGCAAAGCTCTCGGTTTTACAAGTCTTCAATTTCTCCTCTCAGCTTTCACACTTTGAGGAAAGGAAGACAAAAATAAATAAATAATTTCTATTATGAAGTTAGTGGAAGGTCAGATGAAACGCACTTATAAAACAGCTAAAACAATGGTATGTTGAGCTTTTATAAAGCTCAACAATTACATGTACAAGACAGACGGTGACCATTAACTAATTAGCAAAGAAAGACCTATCTATCTAACATATTAAATGCGAAGATGAATTCAAAGGCAGAGACGCGAAACACATTAATATACACAGTACCAGTCTTTATTACATGGTCTCTGCAGAGATCTAACATATTCTGCCCTTTCTTCTTTTCACATTCTCATAAAATTGTATATATGCATAGAGATCTGTCAAAGCATATTATACCAATTTGTTGTAATACTTTAAAGCTATAATGGGTTTGAATTGTTATTCATTGAAGAACTTGATGCTGTTGTTAACGATGCTAATGAGCTTGTTCTTGAAAGATTCAGAGGCTCAAATGGTGCCAGCGCTGTTCGTCTTTGGCGACTCAGGTGTGGATGTTGGAAACAATAACTATCTTCCCTTTTCCATTGCTAAAGCTGATTATCCTTTTAATGGTATCGACTTCCCTACCGGAAAACCAACTGGAAGGTTTTCTAATGGCAAGAATGCTGCAGATTTTATTGGTATGTCCTAACTCATTATTTTCTTGGTTTCTTCTGTGTGTGTGTATATACAGATAGACAGAGGTAACTCGCTGTCGGCTCCGATTTTTAGGGTCACATTAGGTTTTCCCATTAAAGGAACGTTTAATGCAAATAAGTTATAGGTCTGAAGCTAGAGGTTTATCTGCTGTCGTATGCTTACGTCACGTGTAATAAAATATACTATAGCTAGTTAATTTAAATTAAAATTAAAATATAGTTTTTTTTTCAATATTTTATTCTTTGGTTCAGAAACATCGAGGGAAATGTTATTAAGGGCTGCATACTTTGCCACTGTAGCTTTATGACATATTTATTTTTATGTTAATTCTATACATTAACACTTTGATTTATAAAATTTAATTTAATTAAATATCTATTAAATGGTTAAATAATTTAAAAATTATTATTCTTAATAACTAACTCATTTAAGTTTTTAAAAAAAATCTGTAGTACTCGTTATATGGAAAATATTAGGTTTCTTCCTTTCAAAAGAAAAAAAAAAAGAAAATATTTGGTTTCTACTCAAAGTTACGTTGCTGAAAATCATTAAAACATTTTTGCAAGGGTGTTATTTTTAGATTTTGTCTTAAGTTGCACTAGATAATGATTAAATATTTTATCCGAAAACTCTATAAGTTTATCTAATAATTTTAATATTATAAATAAATTAAACTTACTACTGTTATTAATAATAAAATATTAATAATAAAATTGACTTAGACAAATCTTTTTTGTCGATAACATCAGACCAATCAATCGAATATTAATTAATACGTAATTGATCGAACACTATTTGAAAAAAAAAAAAGATTCAAGAGGATCCGTTGAGTTCTTACGTTTTTATGTCTATAATTCAATATGTCCCATTACTTACGCCACTTACAGAATTCAAAGAATTTAAAAGCGCATGGATCATATATTTCGCGGGACCGCGTTTTTAATATTAACTAGTTTTTTTAACCCGTGTTAAAATCAAACTATACCTATATATTTAGGCATTAAGTTCACGTATTATAGTAGTTTTTGCTTACAACCTCACTTCAATTTAATGGCGAGCAGCTGAGAAACTGGGGTTCCCTACACCTCCACCGTACCTCTCCTTGTTAATCGGCAAGAAGAAAAATGCATTCTTGAATGGCGTAAACTTTGCCTCTGGAGCTTCCGGAATCCTCAATGCTACTGGAAAATCCCTTGTAAGTACTGAAACGACAAATTGATATGACAACTATTCATCAAGTATTAAATCAGATGCTGGTTTTTTGTTGTAGGGTACAGTAATCCCTTTGACAAAGCAAGTAGACTACTATACAAATGTTTATGGAGATTTGGTGAAAAGGATGGGATCCAATGGAACAAACAAGCTCTTAGCTAAATCTCTATTCTTTACTGTAACTGGAAGCAATGACCTTTTTAGATACTACGGTTCTTCTGATCTCCAAAAGAAAAGCACTCCACAGCAATATGTAGATATGTTGATTCTCACAATGAAAACACAAATAAAGGTAATGGCACCTATTTATATATATCTATTAACTACCAATCAATTTGGTTATTCTAGTTTCTTAATGACAATATGCTTTATATTGCTATTTTTTGGCAGAGATTGTATGCTAATGGTGCCCGTAAATTTTTGTTCCCTGGACTTGCAACAGTAGGATGCGTTCCATCGGAAAGGATAAAGAACAAGGGACAAAAATGCAATGAAGAAATAAATTCATTGAGCAAAAAGTACAATGAAGGCCTCAAGTCAATGTTGCAACAGCTAAAATTAGAGCTTGTCGATATAAATCACTCCTACTTTGATACTTACAGCATCCTTCAAGACATCCTTCAGAAACCAGATGCTTATGGTACGATGATATTCAGATATTATTCCTCAGAAATTGCTTGAAAAGCTAAACGAAATTATGGAAATGTAGGCATTGCAATGAAATTATTACCTTGAGAGTTAAATTTCATCCATTGTAATATGCAATATTTTTTGTTTCCATTTCAGGATTTACTGAGGTTAAAGCTGCTTGCTGCGGGCTTGGAAAGCTGAACGCAGAAATCCCCTGCATTCCAATATCAAACTATTGCTCCAACAGAAGCAATCATGTCTTTTGGGACATAGTTCATCCAACAGAAGCAATAGACCGCATTTTGGTCAATAATATCTTCAATGGTCCATCACAATACACATTTCAAATGGATGTGAGGCGGCTGATTGCAGCTTAAATTGCAGCAATATAAATAGCTATACATATACATACTGAAGGAGAGCCTCTCTTTCCTATATAAAGAGTAACGTCCACAGTGCGATCCAGCATCAAAATTCTGTGCTAGGCATATGAGCTAGAATAAATAATTAGTTATCGACACATGTAAGCATATGAGCTAGAATAAATAATTAGTTATCGACACATGTAATTCGATATTCTTAGCTTGTCTCACAAATTCCTAAGGTAAGTGTTTTGCACTTGAGTGTCAAAGTAGGACTAAGAATTTATATTATATATTTTCAGAAAATAACTTATTTTTTCAAAAAATATTTTTCAAAGAAAATGCTTTCCTTAAAAAAGTTTTCCAAATAATTCATGTCCAGTTGTTTGGTCACAACATTGAAAATTAGTTAAAAATATTAAATATTTTAATTAAAAGACTAAAATATTTTGAATTATGGAAAGTTCATATTTGAAAATTTTATTGTTGAATATGAATAAAAAGTGTGAAAAAATAATCCGGGAGTGACTAATGATCGTGATGGTGGACCATTGATAATTAATAAATTAATAAATATATGTCTAAAATATTATAACAAGTATTTCATGGTCTAAAAAATGTCTCATTTAAAAAATGAGAAGTTATTTTTCTTTGAAGTAGCTTTGTTTTCCCTTTTAACCAGAAAATATTTTTGGTTAATTGATTTTTCTCAATATCCCAAGCATCATTGATCCGAAAAGTATTTTTCAAATAAATTATTTTATTGAAACAAATGGAGCCCTATTTTAACACACTTTTCATATTACAAGTTTTAGAATTAATTGGTTTGCATCAAAATGCAAAATCTCACTTCTAGCTTCAAAGCTCATTAAATTATACTTCACAGGCATTTACTGCTAGAAAGCCAATGCCTATACTTCTTAGTAATATTTGTCATTATATATTATATGCACGCACGCACGCACGGAGTTTTAGCAGTTCCTATCAGCCATTCACACAAGAAGAAGAACATGAAAAACAAAACCCATCAAATACCCAGTGAGAGGAAGAAAGACTGCAACTGCAAGTACAAATTCTGGCAATAACCTGGTTTCTGTTAGGAGGCAAACAGAGCTGTTCACTTCCCATCTCAGCTTTCTCTACATATAGCTTTCATTTTCCTAACCTAGGTCAATAAATATTCGGTTCACAAGAAAGTTACTCGTAAGACTATCAGGATATGAGAAATGAGATATATTCCTTGTAGAAAGGGTTCATATTTCAATATCCAAAGGTAACGCAACTACCAGTGACACTGTTTTCATTGTTTTAAAATTTTCAGGTTGGATTATGCATCAATGTTCATAGAATGGAGGAGAAAATGGTAACCAAAGAGTGACAGCGAAAACATCAGAATTTGCAGTAGTCACCTGAAATCAGACTGTAACTTGCATTATGCACTTTGGGTCCTTTTGCGGTACTAAAAGAGCAGGAAAGATAAAGTAACCGTTCAGTTCTTGCTGGCGTCATCAATTGACTAGATTGGCCTAAAACTGATGGAAAGATCAAAATTAAGCTGTTTCATGTTCTATTTTATCACATGAAGAACATGTATCTAAACTGAATCAGAAACTACAGAAGGAAATCAAGCTGAAACTAAATATTTCTGTTTTGACAGACGGTAGGTACGTTTAGAATATCTAGTTATAGACATGCATGCTCACATACACGGGCAGGAAAATTGATACTTTCAATGCTCTGCAGATCAGGAAGGAAATATATCTCGTAAGAAGAGGTTGAGGTCACCCTTAAGAACATCAAATGCCATTATCTTGTCTACTGCATCCTGAATCCAGTGCAGTAACAGAGTTCCATGACACTTGTGGATGAGAACAAAAATATTTAAATGTTTAAAACCTAGATTCAGAAAAGCAAGACCTTGCATTGGAGATCAACATTTGATATGCTCTCGTTGCACAACCGCTCAACATGGTTGTTATTTCCAATAGCATCCAATACAACTGCTGCTCTCTTAATAACTTCCTCAGGGACACCTAAAAGGACAATTTTATTGGGTTTATGAGAATATTGGAATTAAACCTGAATATTATCAATGCTATAAATAGACCAATGGCAGTGTAAAGACTGCATTCTTTTAAGCATAGCACTTTTTCAGGTGCCTATCCAAGTGACAACCCTGCCTATCCCATGCCTAAATATCAGATACAATTCCAAGTCTTAAAAAAATTGTGGAGGAAGATTGAATGGAGTGGAGAGGAAGGATTCATGTAGTTGACACAAAGCTTGTTTTGGGCTTATCCTGGGGAGCCATTTTTATATCTAGACAATCACATAACTGATACAAGTCAACAAAAACAAGGTAGACCATTTTGGGGTCCAACTGAAAATTTAAATTTTTAGTTTTCATTTATATTCTCATTAGTAATTTTCAACAAACAAAAGATCTGATAAATACAAAATAACAACATTGTCAATCTGAGTACAAGTGTATCTAGAATTCCATAAAAATGCAAAGAGATCAAAAGAGGATAATGTACCAGCAAGTAGAGCACAATGTATTCCTGCAAGCCCCAAAAAGAACACGAGACTTGAGTAAAAATTCTCAATATCTATCCCTAATTTACAAGTATATTTACACACTCACCATAACTAAGAAGAGTGTGTCCGGGAACTAACCTGCAAAAAGATATAGAGATGGTTTTTAAAGTGTTAGTAGAATTAGATTCCAGAACTGATGGGACAAATAAAACCGAAAAGCGTCAAATTTAAAGTGTTAGTAGAATTAGATTCCAGAATTGATGGGACAAATAAAACCGAAAAGCGTCAAATTTAAAGTGTCAAATCAGATGGGCTTCCTATTACCATATTTTGGCTAAAAGGTAAAAAAAAAATTGTGCAACTACTTTGACCCTTAATGTCTAACCATCCTCTTGCAATATTAACAAAACAACTAGATGCCGCTGTTTTCTGACACATAAAAGTGTTGAAGAAAGATCATAGCTGAGTTTTCACAATGCTAACCTTCTGAAATTTAGTGGAAAGATTTTCCAACGTTAATCACCTTTATTTATAATTAAGAGAATCAAGTTACAAATCAGTAGCCACAGAACAAGGCTTTCTTTTTTCCCCAACGAATGACAAGCAATGCATTCATACCATATGATTTGACAAGGTGTGGAAAAGTACCGATACAGAAATACAATGTCCTCAACGTCTGTAGAGTTGTTGTCAGGCTTCAGCACACTCATGGTGTAAAACTTCACCCTCTCAGACTGGGATTGATCAAACATTTGAAATATGAAATATCACTTTTGAAGTGCTGGAGCTGTGCCAGTGTAAATAAATCAGATGGCAACTGTGCACAAACGCGTACCTTTGGCAAGCAACTCTCACTAAATAACTCAGTCAAGTGAGTGCTCACCAGAACCTGCATACATAAAATAGGTGCTTAATTTAAAGTTATATGCTACTAATATTAGTCTCCATTCTTCAGTTTTGCTTTGCATAACTGTCGATTAGAGAACGATTAAAATGAGGCACATAGCCTGCTGAACTAACCTAAAAACAAGTGCACAAAAAGAGAAAGAAGAAAAGGGCTGAAACTAAGTTAGTAAATTGGCAATAAGCAATGGAATCCATGAAAGCAAGTTGACATCCAGGGTTGTGCAGTAGAGTAGAGAAGACACAAGGACAGAAACTGGCAAGAAGATAAGGATGAAAGCAATCGGTTGAATCAGATGCTTGGAAACTAAAATCATTGTTTCTTTAATAAGTACAAGTGCTTATGAATGCACATTGGAATAGATGGGGCTGGATGACATTCAGAGACTTTTAAGGGCATTGACCAAAACATGGCAAATACAGCTGATGTTTAAGTAAAACATAATAGCTTCATGCTTATCCACTGTGCATCAGAAGAAAAAATCTCATGAAAGGAGTCACATTAGTTTAGATATGTGATTCTGGCAGCAAAGTCGGAGAAGAATATAAAACCTTCGGAGGGTCGTCGCATGCAATAAAGTGCTTTATGGTTCCACCAAGTAGACCAACACCATCTGTATTCATCAAGTATTTTAATTAATCTCCAATTTCAGAATAAGGACTAAGGGAACAACCAATGAAAAAATCAATTCATATGCATTTAGTGTATCTAAGACGTCTTAAGTTCTGAAACAGACACCAACCTTCTGTGAGCGTGCCTTTACCAAATTCATCCAATAGACATAGAGATTGTGAAGTTGCCTGCCTGAAAATTTGTCAACAGATACAAGGAAACAAAGATGGGATTTTAAAGATGCACTGTAGACATCACATTATTCAAGCACTTCAGGAAATTTTTGAGATCCACATTGCAAATCCCATATGATATCAAATTGGGAAACAAAGATTCTCTCTGACAAATCAGCAAAAAGCTCCGGACAATAAAGATCTTGAAACAGTTGTCATGAACAGAAGCTTTCATTTAAGGATGGAAAGCATTTTAGCTGTCCTCATTCAAAGTATACCTTAGCATCATCCCTACTTGATGCAGATCTATCATGAATGTTGACTGTTCTGCAGTCATAAGCTTACTTCCCATTGCGCAGAATATTCTGTTACGACAGAATAGCTGTTGCTTAAATCAATAGAATAAGAATTTTAGATGTTACTCTAAAAAAAGGATAACGTGTGAAGGTCAGATGCCTGTCAGTCAGCCCCACAGTAGCAGCATCTGCTGGTACAAAGCTTCCAATGTGGGAAAGAAAAACAATCAAGGCCACCTGGAAAAATAAATTTCAGTGTGCAAAATTTATTAAAAAGTGATAGGCATAATAATCATACCAACACATTAATTGTCAGTTGATGCAAGAGAAATCACACAAACATTGGCAGTATGGTGACCAGACATAATTCTGTGTATTTTTGACAGATATGCTGAGAAAAGTAGAGATGCAAAAAAGAAATGTTATTGGGTGAAGATTTGAGCCAGCCCACTTGTCAATGACAACTGCTAAGAGTATAGGAAGGCTAACATATATCAGTCAAAAGATAAGTTACAATGGTGAATTGAAAGTAATCACAAACCTACATACATGTAATAGCATGATACAGCCATAAGATGGACAGCCAACATAATATGCATGTGCACTACACCTACACATGCAGAGACCTAGAAATAGAACACAAATAACTACGGACCTGCTTTATGTATATACTCTTCCCTGAATAATTAGGACCAGTGATGATATTGATCCTTCCTGAGGCAATAAAAATCTTATAAGTTTAATAAGATAGTTCATGCTGAGATGGGATAGACATAGTCAACATGGGCTAAACTGATATTTGTCTTGAGTGAAATCATTTTACCATCATCTTCAATCTTCGTATCATTAGGGATAAATGTGTCCACTGTCATTTCCTGCAAAATGTGTCTGAAAGGCAACACCTAATTAAAATACTCGGTAAATCTAACTCTTTTAAGGCATTCTTTTCCAGGGGAAAAAAAGTAGTGCATATCATTGAATCAGTGGTCACCTTCCATTCTCTATATTAAGCACTGTTTCTTCAGTCAAAATGGGTCTGACATAATTGTTCTGATGAGCAACTAGGGCCAATGACAAAAGGCTAGATAACAATATTCAGACATGATGATCAATATTACACTTAAGATTGCAGAAGCAATGAATGCTATAATCAATATTACACATGAGGATGCAGAGGGAATGAGTGCTATAATACGGAAAAGGAAGGGGGGGAGGAGGGAGGAGACTTTTTGCTAAATAATTCTTACCAATCTAGTTCAGCCACAAAATTCACAGCTTTAAGCAGATGCCCTGACAATAGATGAATATGTGACACCAAGTCTCTAATAATTGCTCTCTCCATGTCTTCAACAAAAAATTTAGGTCAATCAAACATTAGGATTACAGCAAAAGTATGTGTTTGGCATCTTACTGCTCAATACTATCAGAGAACGACCACGGGCTACCAGACAGCATATCCACATTCTCTCATAAAAGTCCAGACAAAATTGCAAGCAGTTAAGCTCTTTATAAGAAGAAGTCATCACACTAAGTACCTAGAATCTTATGATAGATGTCTCCAAGAAGGTTATCCAATTCTCGTGTCTTTGGGGTACGGTAAAAGAATCTTTTGGTCTCTCCATCAGCATCAGAAAACTACATTTGATTTCAATTTATTAATGATAGATGCAGAATGAGACTTTTATTAATGATTTTTCAATTTATTATAGCGAAAGCATCAACTTACAACAAATTCAAAATCTTGAAGCTTCTCTAGCAAGGTTTCATCAAGTTTTTCTTCAAAAATACACAGAAGATATCCTACATACACACAAATAAAGACCAATGGATTTTGGGAAAACACGAACAAACTAAAAGTAAAAGACATAATACAATGAAAAATTTAAGAGAAATTATATAGCCCTAAAGGGTACCAAGGGTTTAAGGAAGAGCAAATGTACACGCTTGTTTTCAAGTAAGAACTCTCCTGCTTCCATTATATACATTCAAGACAATATGTCTCCACTCATGCAAATAGCTCCTAATTCCTAAGAGGCACAATGAAACTCAAACTCCTTTCAACCCAACAACTCCATCTTTTTACCACCACAGAAAAATAGCATTCACAACAAGCAACAAGTCAGAACAGGTGAATCAAATTATAAATGCATCATTATAGAACTCAGAATCCAGTCACGAATCATCTGATGCTGATTAGTCTAAACATTAAGGTAATTCATAAAAGATTCTAAATTAAACATATCAGGTTCTTCAATTACATTATTGCACAGAAAAAAGACCAACCTATTTGATGTAAATAAACAATACATGGAGTGAGCTTCTCGTTACTCAAATGGGGAAGTTGTGCAAGTTCCAACAAGGAAACCTGCAAAAAATGGGTTGAATCAAAACATTTTTTCAGTTTCAATTTTTTATTCCTATTTGATGCACAAATAAATTATGAAACAAGTACCTTCTGCAGAAACTCTGGCAGTTCCTCATAGATTTGTCGCAGTTCATCCAACTGTTTGATGGGTAGGAATGAAGTGTCCAATTTCAAAACTCATTTATAAAGTTCAAGACAGGACCAGTTATAAATGAAAACCTTATGAATGGAGCAAGGTAATTTTTGAGCAAAAACAAAAGAAATACTATCATCTCAAAAATGGATTCAACCGTGAGGATAAGATATTATATTAATATCTCTGCAAAATGAAATGGAAAAAAGAGAAAAAGAAAAAAAATAAAGAACTTGCTTTGATGCCTTACAGAAACTAAAAGAAAAGGTTAAGAAAAATCACAACTAATCTGCAACCTCTTCGCAGAAACCCTCTTTCACTATTGTTGCATAATCCTTCTCTTTGCTTCTATTAACATCAATAACACCAATCACCTATAAAATACAGCATCAAACATAAGAATATGCCCTATAATGAAGAAACAACATTATTCAGAAGGAGAGTAAAATCAATAAACATGATTTGCAAATGCATATCCTATTTTATGTAACACATTATACTGAGTCATTATACAAGAAAATTTACAACATCAAAATTCAATTATCATGCACAAGCCAAAATAAACCAACAAAAGAGCTGAGTCAACAATCAATTCCCCCTTTTGTTCTCTGATGTCCATCGTTCTACAGCTCCTTGCTTCTATTTTACATTTTTTGGACTTCTGCTCTTTTTGATAATGACTAAAAACATACACCTTAAAATTATCTATTTTTAGGAAAAAGTATAAATAAGTAGATAGAGTAAAAAGAATTAAAATTGGCCCCACCAAAACAAAAAAATCAGTCTAGATTCTTCCCAGTTGTTACCGCTAGAAATTGCCAAGGAAATAATTGTACTAACCAATTCATAGACATAAGCCAATTCCGTTGAAATGCAAGAGCCAGCCTAAACAACGATAAACAACCGAAAACAATAAATCTTGCATATAGGGAAACCTTAAGAATAGATAAATGTATGCACCTTAACAGAGAGAGAGAGAAAGAGAGAGAGAGAGACTTATCAAGAAATGATCTAATACCTGCTCAATGATGTTGAGATTCAAGAACTTGGCTTGCTCTCGCAGACTCTCGGATATGCCTACTTCAAATATCTTGTCCACATGCAACAATGAACAAATGCTCTACAAGAGAAAAGCACATTGATATTACACCATGTTTAGACTCCTAAATGTGGCTTAATTTGATCCATTGAATTTCAATGTAGTTAATGAACCCAATTTTTATCAAGAAAATTATTTAACCTATATTTTGTTTCCTTACGTCATTATTGCTAAATATTTGCAGAGATTATTGCAAAATTTTATTTTATGACTAAAAAGAAAAGTCCCAAGGACTATTTTTTTTTTAGAACAAATTTAGAAAAATTGTAGTTGGTTATCATGTCAAAAATCTAGCTACAGATCTACCAGAATTTAGTAATAATGACCTTATTGAAATAAAATTAAAGTTTGGTGATTTTGCCAACATAAATTAAAGTTAGCAATAATGAAAAAATTAGTAATAAATTCAATAACATAGCTGAATTAAGCCCTCAAAAATCTCCTTGCTTCTTTTGTAAATCATTTATTTTTACACGAGCTCTTGCTAGAACTTAAAAGTAAAAGCCACCATTTCATGAGAAGAAATCCCATATCACATCATAAAATCTTGTATCCAGAAGAAACCAATCATAATCTCATTTAGCAAGTCATTTGAATATTATATGAAGCCACCATTTCATGAGAAGAAATCCCATATCACATCATAAAATCTTGTATCCAGAAGAAACCAATCATAATCTCATTTAGCAAGTCAGATGAATATTATATGAAGCATGTATTTACATGTTTGTAATATCATACACTATGCATAAGTAAATATAATGGATATCATCCTGCAACTGTGAACCATTCTCGACATCAACTTGCCAAATGAGGAGGATAAGCAATATTTGACAAAGGACCAGAAGTTGAAAATAACTTCTGTCAAACAGGATTACCTTCAAAAAGGATGTCCAATCACCAGTAGTACACATTGAACTTGGTGAGTTGAATTTCTTCAAAAAAGAAAGGAGATTATTGCAAATTTCAGAAGAAAAAATAAAATAAAGAAAAGACATTACCAAAACAACCAATCATGTTACACAACAAGGACAACAATAAGGACATCAGTACCAATCACCATGGCCAATTTGAGAATTGCCAAATGTCTACCACTGAATAGTTAAATAGGTAAAAGGATCCATGAGATTGATTCTTACTTAAGCTAAATCCAGTTGAGATGCCATGATAGCAAAACAATATGATTGCTAAATAATGGTATATCAGGATCTACCAAATTGGTCAGTTTTAGGATGGCAAAGAAAGTAGATCTACTTTTTTTCAGATTGAACTAAGTTAAACAGGAAGTTTGAGATTGGATTTTTTTTTTTTTTTGAATAACTCATTTTGTTTCCTTTAATGATCTTTTTGCAGAAATATAACATAAATATAATCTACAAATCCCAATTTTGGATGGAAGTGATAGTACCTTCAGTATATGGGAAATGTCCTTGACAGACTTCAGTGTTTCATGCAGAGACATCGTCAGTTCTTCAGAACACAAAAAGAATGATATCTTGGTCTCACTAAGGAATATGAGGTTTCGGTGCTAGTAGCTATAGAATTCATCAACTTAGAAGTTCAATTCCTTATTTCTTGATGCTAATCAACTTCATTTAAAATAATCACAAGTAGGTAATAATATAAATTTTTGCACTCTATATGCCAGCAAGAGCAAGTGGCAGACCCCATTTCATGGTGGTGCCACCCTATTTTCCTTTTCTTCTTTTGCCTGTAACTGTAAACAAGTTGTAATTTATGTCAAGGAAAAACAGGTCTTCACTTGCTCAAACAATGAAAGGATACAGCATTGAGACGGCCATTCAATCTTTCAATGTCCAGTATGGGCCTCAGGAACCAATTTCTAAAGCCAAGAAAATCATGTGTCAAGTTCCAGGGATAAAGGTAATGTGCAAACAAATAATATCAGAAATAGATAAAACTAATTACTTTTCTTAAAAAAACATAAAACTAATTACTTTAAAAGACGTTGACCCATTGGTGTCGCACACTGATTAAGGCAATTAGGTTAGTCCAATCTACAACTGCAAAAGATGCTACAAACTAGTACAAACAGATAATTATATTCCACAAACCTTATTCATCATGCCAAACACAGAGAACCTGCATGTCAAGTAATCAGCAGAGATATTTCCCAGATTAAAATATTTACAATCTAATACAGAATTACCCTTCTTTTGATCTACCGATGCCCATATGGCTTGGATGTTTATCTATTTGGAAAATCTGCAATGCCTCATGAGCTGCCGCATCGAGTTTGAGAAATTTGTTTCTGTTTTTAGATTTAAGGGAAAAATTGTTGTCCAAGTTTCTTTTACAGGAACAAGTTAAAACACATGCACGTGTTAAACAGAGTTAAACTCCATAAATCAGAAGATACAATGAAATTTTCGTTACAGCATCAATTGTAATTGATGCATTCCCACATTCCTTTTGCTCAAGGGTATCCACAATCCTTTCATTCTCTAATATGGCAAGAAGACCACCACTTGCTCGAACTTGGCTTTCACTTCCCATGTCCATCATAGAACTCAGCTGGCATTACGAGATAGAAAAAGAAGACTGGTTGAAAGGTAGATAAGATTTGGAATCACAAACACTGAAACAACAAAAGAAGTATAGGTAAAAGGATGCTTATAATCAACGTATGAATGCCCTTAAAATACATTAATAACAATTCCAAAGGCTGGAAAAGAGTCTGATTAGAAAGGAAAGAGAACAGATAAGCATGTTAACACAGAACGATAAGGCCTCTCAAACAATTTCAAACAGAATGGATAACTATTGATGACTTTTCAAAAGGAAAAAGGAATGAATGCATGGAACACCTCTTAAAGTATTACAATTGATAATTGTCTTAGCAATTCTGAATTTACTGATCAAGGAAAGGAAACTAATATCTCCTACACAGTAATATCAAAATATGCAAGTACCATAGTATGATATATAAGAAATGTTTAAGATTCCAATACAAAAATTATAAAATCACCAAAGTAGTATTCTCTTGATATTCAATCAAATAACACTTCGAAAATAAAATCATAGAAAAATTTTCAAAAGCAATATAATGTGCTGGCAGAATTGTTATGTAATGAATGCAATGTTTTAACACACTCAAATGAACGAAATTTCAATTGCAGAAAAATACTATTTTTAAGAACAGCATATGATAGAAATAGCCATTGAAAATGAAGCATGTGTAACATGCACGCACATAACAAATTCTTTCCTTGATGTTTAACCCATCGTCCATTCCTGTTACTCGAAGGTATATCAATCTGCAATGCCAAAATGGAAAACTGGGTAAGAGGAAGAACTGGGGACTAGAAGGATTGAGAAAGACTATCAAATCAGAAATGCAGCAAATGTGCTGCACACTCACATAATGCTGTTATGAAAAAATTGAAATTGCCAACTGATTACAATGAACAAGAGTCAACGCAAAGAGAAAAGATATGACAATAGACAATTTCAGCAAGCCATGAGATAAAACAGAATGACCAAGACAGAACGATACAATCATCTTATTGAGTCAAACTGCATTCTGACTAAAGCATTTCCAATGTGGAATGAAGAGATAGAATGTAAAATCTGTCCTATGAGTTTGCTTAGTTGGTAAAAGTCAATACCATGATGATAAGTTTGTTAGATGCCAGGACAAATAAACAAACATTATGATTTTGTAAAATTTGCAGCTATTAGCAGTATCCAGATTATTTTATCAGAAGAAACTGAAACATAGAATGATGTGCAATCAAACTTATAAATATCATTCAAATTGCTGCAGCTACTATTAAAGTTACTATTGTAAAGGACACTCAAATGCTTTGACTTGTATTTTTTTTTTTTCCAATCCATTGGATGTGCAAAAAAGTGTCAAGTCCATTACATTATCTTTAATACCTGTGCCATGCTTGCTCATAGCTGAAAATTGAACTTTTCACCAGTTTCACTGTGGGTGCCTCAGTGGTGCCATCTGCATTACTTTAAGGAGTAAAGACAGGACATAAATGAAGTGTTTTTAAGTCCAAGAGGTGAAGAGCAATGTACCACTTCGTTGTAAAGCCGAAATGAAGGATTCTTCACTTTTACTGCTCGTGTAAATGGTCAGGGGCTTGGCCTGATATTTTACTGTACAGTGTCTCAGCAATAAATTAAAAAAAAAAGGGAACAAATAAGATAATGAAGTTATGACTGACAGAATGAATACAAATGCTTTCAGACAAAGTGAAAGCACAGAGCATAAAAACAAGGAATAAAACAAAAGACAATTATATAGACAGGAAATGAATAAAGAATTGTTTATTTCCATCACAAGACACACCATTCCAAACCAGTTCGCACATGGAACAATACCTAGATCAATCAGGGGGAAGTCCAAGCTGCCATCATCCCAAACTTCGAGCACATGAAGTTGGCGAATACTTGAATCATAATAAGAAATACCAACCCTGTATTGGAGTTTAGCAAAGATCTAGTTCGGATGTCAAGTTATGTAAAGCAATTTGGCATATACAGTCTTGCAAGAAGATGCTTACATATGGCCATGTAGAATACACGCCATGTAAACCTGCATTTAGATTGAAAAAAATGTTGTAAAAACAATTCATGATCTTAAAAACACATAAAAACAATTAAAGCAAAATAAAATAGACTTTGTTCGGGGACCTTGCTTTTATTTGGTTTTTGCTATTGTAATTTGCAAAAGGCAAGAAGGTAAATTTACAAAACGTGTCCAATAACACAAATATTTACTCTAGATTACAGCTACAATCATCGGAACAGGCCATCAAAAATAAATTCAAAGCCATCGTTATGTAAATTCCATGTCTGTGTGACTCCGTTACATTTGTCAGTCCAACTGAGAAGTTCTTTGCAAGTACAGGCTAAATTTCTGTAAGCACGCACAAATCACTACTTAAGAATGATTAATGCATGATTAATTCCTATGAGGAACAACCTGAAAACGCAATCACGACTGGAACGCAATTAACTATAACTCTTACGATCCATTCATTACAGCGTATTAGTCATCTGTTTCTTTTCAAATTGACCATGAAATGCTTCAGAATATTTCCATTTAGATATTGAAACCTTCAGCATTTAAATTGATTTGTTTTGACTCATCAAAATTTTTATGATGCTTTTTTTTAAACAAATTTTCTGGAGACGAGAAACACAATATGAATCGGAAGAAACTCAGCATTTTCTCAACGATAAGTCTTTTTAACTGCATCGAGTTTTCTATTCCAACTTTTCTCTAGAAAAAAACACATTATAAGGAAAATTTTACTTCCTTTACAATTTTTTGGCAACCAAACGGAAAGTAAGAAACGCATATGTGAGAAAAGAAGGAGCCGATGGCAAATGGACCTGTTGTTCGGCCTCCGTTTCGTCCATTTCCTCCATTTTCACGCTCTGAGTGCTGGTATTTGGTTTTGAGTATTGTTAGTGAACTCGAGGAGAAGCAAAACATGCGAGGGAGTAAAAGAGAGGTATATATAAGGTCGCTTTACCGCCGTGCCGGTCCCCAATCATTGTTGATGTCCGGTTTGATTTTGACAAATTCTACTGAACACGTGGCGGTACTTTAATGAGTCTTGGTATCGACTCGATCACCAACCTATTTGTGTCGCCCTTAATGGTTTAAGCCTAATACACTTTGGGATGGCCTAAATCTGGTCTGGGCTTATGAAAATAATAATGAAATACTTTTTTGAACTGAAGAAGTATAAAATATTTACCAACATGGTATTTCGATAAAATTATATGAAATTTATTTTAGTTGCAGACTGATTTTATCCAAAATCATTTATAATATATTTTTCTGAAATTAGATGTAAAAATCATTTTAAATATATATATATATATATATATAATTTATTTTTAAAAATTTATAAATTTTAGTGAATTTATATTCACGTTAAGTTTAAGTCTATAACATCACATGCATAGATAATAACTAAATCTATAATTTAGAAATATAAAAAAATTATAAATAAACTTTTATTCATATTAAATTACAACAAGATCACTTCTCTCTACTTTCTCTTCTTCTATCTATTATATTTTTTATATTTTATAATAATTTAATTATTTTTAAAACAAATCACAAGTAACTTATATAAGCTGACTTATAGTATACTGTGTGTGCATATTTTCTTTGGTTGGCTAAATTCATAAATTTATCTTTATATTTTATAATTTGTAAAGTGGTATATATTAAATATTTTAATCAACAAAAATTGTTTACTAAACACTAAATTTGTAAAGATATATCAATTAAATATTTTTTGACAATTAAAAGATATGAAAATTATTATTGTAAAATAACCATATTATCAAGGATCTCATATTAACTAAATAATAAATTCATAATTACATATAAAGTGTCAAGCTAGCTAACCAATTAGTATTAATCATTCAATATTGGTTAGCCTAAAAACAAATAAGTCCACAATACACATTTTTAGCTTATGGGTTCTTACCTTTTACTCAATTCATCTCAACTATTTCATTTATAATATAGTATCAGAGCAGGTCGAACCCGATTTCAGTTATTTTCAATGTTGTCAGTTTCAGTTATTTCCTGTATTGCCGTTGCATTTGAATTCGGGCCCTCGTCTGAATGTCTAGTGCCAACAAGACCCATTCAATTTCAAAAGCGAAAAGCCCAATTAAATTTTAGAGAGAGTTTTAAGCGTCGATCCGTCATTCTGATTGCACTCGAGGGGAGTGTTAAAAATCCCACATCGACTAAATAATAAATCCATCGATTGACTCAAGTAAGCTCACAATATAAATTTTCACCTTCTAAATTCTTATTTATTACCCAATTCACCTTTACCATTTCATTTATAATTCATATAATTATATAAAATATAATGAAATTCTACTGTTATTAGTGCGGAGAAATATATAATGTTACTACAACTGTAAATAGGAGTATAGTAAATCCCTTATAAAATTTGCGATACTATAAAATTTTGTGCATAAAATATATTAATGAATTTATACATTGGACGCATTTGTTTTAGCAATTAACGAGTCGATGATGCGTGCAGCTATGGCATGACTGATGAGACAGAAATACATTTTTGTGGTAGGTTGATATGAGTTGTCGGTGCCTTTACGTTTGTGATTAATATAAAGCCTCCAAAAATGGACAGCAAACACAAGCACAATCTGTCTCTATTGGCGCTACTGTTGAGCCGGAACCGCGTCCGGCACAAAGAATAAGTCCAATAATCTCAAATCTTAAAGTATTTCATTTCATGTAATATTAAAATTATATTCACATATTACCAAGCCAAAAGGATGAATACTGTAATAATTATAAAACTGCAAAATACTGTGATAATTTGAATCATAAATTTCAGATTTTTTTTTCAATTTAATATTTGTAAAATCTGATTTTTGATGCTTAATACTAAAAATTCATGTATTTAAATTTTCAATTTTAAAATTTACTAGCTCTTTTTTTTATTATTTATCACATTTAGAATATCACATTTTTTAAAAAAATTATTAAATTTATTTAAATTTTAATAAATTATTAGATAAATTGACTATATTATCTTTCATTCTTTTAATAAAATTATTAAATTAAAATAATAATTATCAATCATATAAAAAAATAAATTTAAAAAAAAATATTTATTACTAATTGAAATTATAAATGTATTAAATATTTTAAAATAATTTAATTTTTTAAATGTGATAATTATTATGAAATGAGATAGTATATCAATAATTATTGACATTGGACTTTCAATTTTACAGCGTTTAATGCTACATTATTTTCTATGAAATCACATTTATGGTGGCAGATATTACGTACCTGCCACCATTTACAGCAAACAATTTAACCCGAATAGTCAAATTTTATTTAAAACCGATGAAGTTAGAAATGGAATGCTTTGTAACATACACGATTATCCAAAATCCAAATGGATTTAAAGAAGGAAAGAGTCTATTAATTAGTTAATTAATTAATTAATTTCCTAAGATTTGAAGTCAAAATAATAAAAAAAAAAATCAGCAAGTTGATTCAAATCACTGGTATACACTTTCCTGCCATACCACCCTCTCAAATCTACGATCTTCCCTTTCTCCCTAAAGACATGCCTACATTTTCGCGTTGCAGCTCGCTCAATCTCCAGTGTCTATAATCTTGATCCATTGCTTGAAGGACAATGGAGGCGCCTTCTTTTGTTTCCAAAGCAAGGACTGCCTTCCATTCTGCTGCTGCTAAAGCGGAGCGTGTTCTCACCGATATTAAATCCGACTTTATATCCGATCGAGCAGGTCCTTAGATTTTCTAATTTTCCTTGTTTTTTAATATTCTCTACCTATTTTAAGCTTTAATTTGCATACCATTTTCATTTGTCTATTTATTTGACTTGCCGGATTTTTTCTGTTTGATCGGAGAAGATTCTGCTAAGCAATCGCTGAAGGAATCGAGAAAGCAATTAGATGTTGAGTCAATTAAAATCGACGGCGAGTCAAAGGTATTCAAAGTGGAAAAGATTAATCAGTGAAATTTTATTTTGATTTTCGTGAGAAATGTAGGTTGTAATATTGGAGTAAAAAGCGTAGAATTTTTTGTTTGGTTGCGAAGAAAATGGAAGGTTTTTGTTGATGAGTTAAGTTGGATTTAGCTTGATTGTTGATTGAGAGGGAGGTTTTCTTTGATTTTTTTTTTTTTGTTTTCTTGGCAGCCAAACTTAGAAAAATTTTGATTTCTTTTTTCTTTTCCTTTCTTATTTTGTTTTTCGAAATGAATGTTGTTTCTTCGGTAATGCAGAGTAATAGTGAAGGGAAGCATTTGAGGTGGAGACCGGCACGTATAAGGTCAAAGCAGGAGTGGCAAGATAGGTTTAAGAACATAAGAATAGGAAAAAAAGGAGCTGAAAATCACACAGAGAAAGTTGAAAATTCAACCATGGCTGTTCCATTTTATGATGAAAATTTGTACATATTGAACATGAAAAATGATGTCGAGGCAAAGGTAATGAATTCATGTATATATATATGTTTAGGTGTCAGTTGCAATGCCTTTTATCTGTTGTAGGATGAACTAGATTTGCATGTGATGAATTAGTAGTTATATTGTTGTTTGTCTCATTGTTGGCCCCAAAAAAGGGCGTAAATATGTTATTCTTGTTGTTCATGATTGGGTTGGTACTTTATAGGGTTCGCAAGTATCCTTTGTATTAGAAAGATTAAATAACCTTAGCCCAGAGAGCATTCCTTCAACGTCTGTGATGAAGCAGTTGGCTATTGCTATTGAGTAAGTTTTCTTTTGTTTTTTTATTTTTTATTTTTTTATTTATAACTTTTCTTTTTCTTTTTTTCCCAGTTGTTGTTTCGTTAAAATATTTTTCTTTCATGGCCTTATTCTTCTATGACACATGCTGACTTCTATGGGGATAGTTATTTAATAAGTTATTGTTTTCCATTTTGTATGGTGGCCTTGGTTGCTTTTACTATATTATTTGGGTCCTTTTCCAGTGCTGGGAAGAAGTACAAGTCAATTAAAGATATTTTGGCATCAGCTGGCGGCTCCTCACCAATCATTGAGAGGGCAAGCTTGAGCCTTGCTGCGATGAAGTCGTTAGTTCTTCGTGACAAGGAGGATAAACTTGCATCTGAGTTTGACGGTGATGATGAGAATGTTTTGGCCTTGATAGATTCACTGTTTGATTCAGGTAGCTTCATGATTACATTCCATTCACTGAATGGCTTTTGTCTAATAGTTTTTCATCTTGAATATTTTGCACCATCCTGTGATGATCTTTCACTTCCGTTGTAATATCTGCAAGATACTCGCAGAGGGAAAGTTTCTCAGAAGAAACATCAGTTCTGGTTTGGACACATTATCTTTGCCCAGAGATATTCATGGTGCCCCTCCTGATAGCCTGCTTGTGAAGCTAGCTGAAGTAATTGGAAGCTTTAGAGACTTGAAGAAGATGACATTGTTGTGGTACAGAATTGTGGCTGAAGTAAGTGGATTCTGTGGAACTTCTATAATCTGAACTGATAGAAGAGTTATCAATGAGGAACATTTGCTTATAACATTATGCTGATTGTGTTAAGCTTTGAATGTCTGATTTAGATTAAGAAATAGATGCATCTCTTGATGAAATCTGAAGCCTTTTTTGTGAAATTCTTTGGACAACAGACTGCAAATATATATATTTCTTTATTGGTAGAATTAGCATTTGGCACCATAGTATGGGCAACTGGGATTGTTACTTTACAAGTCACTGAATCTTAGAGCTGTTCCCTTTTCTTATGCATTGAATTGAAGCATTAATGATAATTTATGCCTCTCTTGACAAAGTATCTTTTGAATTTATCAACATATGCAGCTGAGAAGACTTTGGTCTGAAGAAGTACATATACCTGGCATTCCTTCAGATGTTCTTCCAGATCTGAATTCCTGTCTTCTATACCAGCAATTTCAGGTTATCAATTGCTGTGTTTCCAGGAAAAGACGTCACATTCTTGCCACTGAATCAATAGAAATGGTGATGAGGGATGCCGGTTCATACTCCAAAGAGTCAGCTATGTCTGAAGGGACTGTTGGTTCAAACTGTATCTTGTATGCAAGATTGAGCAACGGGGAAAAAGTCCTCCGATTGGGTGCTGATGAGCCAGCTGACAATTTAACCATGTTGGAAACTGGTGAACCAGTATACTCTCCAGTAACGCAGGTATGATTAAATTGTGCTAGAATTATGACCGTTCATTTAACTTGTTATTCTAATATTTGCACTCATGTATGTTGTAGGAAGGGCCTCTGCTTACTGAAGATCTTATCAAAGAAAATGAGGAGTTTGTGCTTCGAACTGGGAGGTTAGTTTTTTTAAGTATATCCAACTTGACTTGGTCAGTCATTCCTAAACCTTGAGCTGTTATCTTATTCAATATTTCCCTGATTCCCTCCCATTTTTTCTTCTATTTGCACCTGTTCATAATGTCTCGTTCCTATCTTTCTTTTATTTTCTTTTTCCTGCACTGTCAAGAATGTGAATTGGGTAATTGGAATATTACCAATTGGCGACTATTATTTATTTTGTGTCATGTATGCAATGGGCTATAGCTTAAACAGTTCATGAAGAAGCAGCCATCTTTTGTTGAAGTGTACCATAGGTATTTTATTCATTCATGAAGACAAGAATTTGGACCTGTGCATGGTCATCTCTCTGGGATTTAAAACTTGTCCATATGGAGGAAAGTGATTAAGTTTGGGCATCCTTTGATCAATTTTATTGTTTCTTTTCATCAGTGTTGGTGCTGGGTGTTCTCAACTCCTTTCTGACATGCAGGCTTTCAAGGTAGTGTTTCTGAATTAAAAAAGTTTATCCATGGATAATTATCAAGAGGTGAATCTAATAAGATTCTATTTCTAAAATTATGTTAGGCTGCAAATCCTGGTTGTCTCTTGGAAGATTTTGTAAGATGGCACTCTCCTCCGGACTGGACTGAGAATATTGACGAGGCTAACGAATTTTTTGATGGAGGTGATTCATCTTCAGCAAGAGGTCAACTAAGTAGTCGAATGCAGAAAGAAGGTCTGCTATTTCTCCTATTCTCCACTGCTTATTAAATTGTTGAATTGCAATTAATCATCAGAATTTTATGATAGCTGTTGTTGTGTAACTTGTTGATTGATTAAAACTTTTACATGGCTCAAATTGCTTTATGAGATTACACTTGGTTGCCTGGTTTAGTCTATTTATTGCATGCTCTATGTGGAAATATATTATTCAATGGAGACAGAGTCTACTGTGTAACTTTTTATCTTATGTGCATATGTTTTAAGTAAATTTGTGTGCCAAAATATAAAAGTATTTCAAAGTATCTTTAGATTGGGTTTCTGCCAATTTAACTGGATTGGTATTGTCCATTCATAGTGAGAAATGATTTTCATGATGGTAGGTAACTTGTGGCGTGAGCTGTGGGAAACAGCCAAAGCAGTACCAGCCGTTAAGCAGGCTCCCCTGTTTGATGAGGAATTGGCAGTGTAAGTCGGAACTATTGTAGGATGTTTCGGAGTTATACTTAGTCAGCCTTATATTACTGAATTACTAGAAGTTCATTTCTGATTTGCAGAGAGGGTATTCTGCATTACTTAGAGGAACTTCCACCTTCTGAACTGTTTGAACAACTGTTTATTTCTTTAGTAAGTTATTTAATCAACTCTCAGTATACTGTTTTCCCAGTCTATTACATTTATATGATGAATATCTTGTACTTAGTAATATCCAGTAGGGCTCATTTATTGTTGTTCTATAGAAAAACAGGAAATATATATTTCCTGAGAAATTTAAGTCTGTCAGGTGCTGTTGTTGGATTAGGTTGTTAAACATGTTCTTCTGAATCTTAAGAAGTTTGTATTAGCTTTGTTTCAATTCCTAGTCAAAATTCGTCTTTTATCTATTCTTTTTAATACTTTGCTGCTTGGGGAATTTTTTGTTATCCTGCAACTTGATATTTGACATTATGAAGTCTATGCTATTCACAATTAAATGAGATTTTTTTTTTGAAATAACAACAACATTCTTCTTCCGTTTAATGATTTGACAATAGCATTTGTACCTGGTTACTTCACACATTATTGCAACTTTACATTCAGTCGAACATTTTTCAAGGTGCTAATTATGTTCAAACTTCTGAATATTTCAGCTTTGTTTAGGATTTGTAATAGCCGAGGCTAAACTGTCCAGTAACTTTGATTTGTCAAAGCTATATCACGAATGCAAAGACTTCGTTATTGCCACTTGTCAAGGAGGTAGCTGGAGTGAGAAAGTCGATGATCTCTGCCACGTAGGTTATATAAGTCTGGAATTGAAAGGAAATTGATAACTACATGCATATTATTAGCTTTTACTGATTCATTTCAAATGCTATTCAAAAAGAAATCGCATTTACATTCCTCTCGTTATCATTTTGCCATAAGAAAGAAGCTCACATAGAGCACAAGCTCATATATAAAAACCCTATGAATCAATTTTCTGCCTTATCTTTTCTCATTAAAGCACTCAAGGTTTTCTCGTTCAAAAACTTGTATTATACCAAGTAGCTTACAATTGCACTCATCCATAGTTTTTTTCCCCCCATATATCCCAGTTATGATAAAATGGAATCATCTTTTTGTTTAGGTGTATGAAACAGTGGAGAGAATTCTACTCTGCCCTGACGAAGTAATGAAGGCAGTAAAGCAAGCGGAAGAAGCTACCACCCCGACTGTTGGTGAACCTAAACGGAGATTTAAGAAGATTGGCCTGAGCTTTGGGAGCAGGGACAGAAACCAGAGACAAGAAGAGAAAAATGCGGAGATTTCACCTCGACAACCATTCTCTAATTTCTTCGATGGCAAGTCATCCTTGTTCTCAAAAAAGCCTCCTAAGCCTGAGAATGCATCCGCAGGGGAGAAAACCCCAATAACAGTTGAAAATGATTGGACAATTGTTTAACCATAGTAGAACTCGACTTGTTTTTAACTTATTTTCTCCCTTTAATTTTTGGGTTAAGCTTGTATCTGGCAGGAAATTGTAAATTATTTTGGAAGACTTTCTTTTGTCCAAATGAAATATAGCATTTTTGTCTTTTAGTTAATGTTTCATATCTCATGTAATGTTAAAATTTGTTGCAAAAGAAATTCCTTTAGACCGACTTCAATTGTCTTTGCCACAACATCTTCATCTGCTTTTTAGATAAGTAACTGTACACGTATCATTTTCTCAGGAACTAATTTCTTCGAAAAATTTTATGCTCGCAAATCATAATAACAATATCCAACATAGCTTGATCTAGTCTAATGAGAAAAAATTTTATAATCGCTCCCTAGCCTTAAAAAATATTAGTCCCCAATCCAACCGTTAAACGGGATTGGAGGATGGCATTGTAACAATAATAATTAAAAGATAGTGCTAACGATGATTCTACCTTATACATAATCAAGTTCTAGTCCCTTGGAACCCTCGTTTCTTTCTTAGTGGTTTTGTTTTGGGTGTATTTCCCTTGTCATCATCATCGTCATCATTTAAAGAGCCATCATCTTCTGGCACAGAGTCTTCAGTTTCCTTATCAAATTCCAAAGATTTGGAAATAAAAGCCGGCACCACAAAGTTTGCTATCCCATATACAAACAGAAGCAAACCACTGTCGCATCAAATACCAAAATGAATGACCAAGCAACCGCCAAAAATTTCTACTATGAAAAATTAATTCGAACCGCTAAATTATTATTATTAATCCAATGCCTAATTGAAAAGATTGCTATTAGCATAAGCAAAAGTTAGCTCACCCAGTTTGAAGGAGCACGGAAATGTCGCCGTTGGAATTCGCCGGAAAATTGTCAGCAACAAGAATGAGAGGAGTGGTAGTGGCGGTGGTAATGACTCTAGTCCTTACAGGTATTAATGTGTGGGCAAATTTTGTTCGGGTAGAAGGCCAGAGCAATTTGTACGTGTTAAATGGTTGATTGGGGTATGGATGCAACAAAGGAAAAGAAGAGTGAAAAATGCACTTCATAGCGTAAAGTTGCTTCTCAGACTAGTGGAATAACCTCGGTGCTATATTTTCCTTCAACTGTTTCAATTCAATGCGGATAATGTTGTGCACTGTGCGAGATATTTTTGTTTGTTATTTTTCTGGCTGGCTGTGAAACTTTGTGTCACTGTGACTCCTGACAATGGACCATGGACACAATCTTGGGGCTTGGGCTTGTATATTAAGCACCGTTTAACTGTCAATCGTTTTAGGGCTTGGGCGTGGACTTATATATTGAGCTAAACGTTTTTTAGCCCATGCTTGCAACTTTAAATTTGATGTATAGATGCATTCGTATATATGAACGTTTCCTTTAAGAGAAAGGGGCCTCATCGATTAAAATTGAGTAACCACAATACCATAATGTTTAATCATAATTGTGTAATTCTGATTTTGGAAAAATTCAAAATGAATGATACCTAATTGCAATGATGAGGACATTAAGTTTGGTGGAATATTGTAAAAATTGAATGGAATTAAATCCTAGCAATAATTTTGATGAGGCTAAGCGAACAAGGCATGTGGCCATTTATAAATTTGTTGAGGCTACTCAAATTATTATGCATGGATATAGGCTAATGATTTAGTGTTAGAGAGAGGAGTAAATGCCTCTCAGATTGCTACCACTATCAGTTTGTCTGTTGTCCGCATCATAATTAATTATTTCTGTTAATAATATATGGATATGGATTTAATATTTAATGGAGAAAAATCTTGCTTTGCTTTTTCATGACCATGGCATGAATATAATTAGATATTTAGATTTAATTCGATGGCTTAGGAGCATTTATGTTATAAACAAAAAGATATAAATTTTTAATATATTTAATTTTATTAAACTAATTAATTTTGGGGCCAAAATAGGATTAACCAACACAAAATTTAGTTTTATTAGAAATTAAAAAGTGATATTTCTTTTTTTATTTTTGGTGGCCATAGCCCGCTTGGCCCTTGCTTGCGACCACTCCAGAATGTCTTCGAGTCATTGGATTAAATGTAACACTTAATTTTTTAAAGGGTATGAGTTCTTTCTATTCAGATCAATCTTATCCGTCGATAGAATTCTCATCCTTTAGAGAAAGATGGATTAGTAATAATGATGAATTTTAAGAGAGAGAGCACGTGGGGTTGAAAAATTAAAAGAGTTGAACTGCTATGAAAAGTAGCTATAGAATAAGAAAAAAAACGACATTTGTTTATTAGTTATTTATATGATCATGTGTTTCGTTTTCAAATGTTAGACAGAGATTGAATAGGTCATAGACTATATAATGGACTCGTCTTCTCACTTTCATTAATTAACTTTTTCTATTATTTTAAATTCACCAATAATTGATACTACGTCTCATTTTCCACTTCAAAAACAAATGCCAACTAGATAAAATTATTGCTTCTAGCTGCCATTCAAAATATATATATATATATATATATATAAAAGCTGTTCCTAAAGCATAAGCTATATATACTCTTCTCAAAAATAAATAAATATAAGCTATACAAATCATCACATAAACACAATAGGATTTCTTAAATATTTTTTTTCCAACTGAATAATTAAAAAATACACTCGTTTCGTAAAAAAATATGTTTTTTATTAGTCTGATTTGTAAAAAGGTCATTAACTATATCTGGGCAAGTCAATCTTTAAACTGTATTTATTAAGTCGGTGTTTGCAAACTTAACCGACAAATTAACAGCCTCTCACTTCAAAATTTCTTATAATTTTTTTATCAATTGAATTGGATTCCTATACATATATATTTGTTACAAAGGGAAAAGGAATTTTGTTCCTTTTATTAGTTGTTTGCGTATATATATCTATGATCTTTGATCTCATCACATGGGCTTCAAGTATTTCAGCGACTTCGGTGTATATATTGTCGGCTTGGCGTTCAACTTTGTCGGCAGTCATATATATATATATGATGGAAGAGCAATAAATCCAAAATAATTATCAAGAATGGAAGTTCAAGTGCATGTAAAACCATATTCTAGCAATTCTTTCATGAGAAAAAAGGAAAAAAGAAAAAAGCAACAGAAAAGAAATTCTTAGATAGAATTTTTAACTTGAATATTGAAGTGGGGTGGGGTATATATGTTTGGAGTTTTGTTTTTCAAAAGTGATGGTTGGGTGCATTTACTGTCTCAGCACGATTTCTGGATGAGAAGATGAACAAAATTTAATACACTCAACTATGCTTTCTTCTTGGCATCTCTAACTCTCTCTCTCTATATAACTCTCCTTTGGTTCTCCGTTCATCACCAAATTCATCTTTTTTATAGTTAACTACTAAAACTTATAAAGATGACGTGTAATAGTAGTAAGTTGCTTCTTGTTTTGCTTCTTGGTGCCCTAGTTTGCACTACTTCTTTTGCTAGGAAGCTTGTGAGTAGTTCTTTTCATGACGAGAAGAACTTGTTTCATGGTGGTGGACTGGGCGGTGGGCTTGGTGGAGGTGGTGGATTAGGTGGTGGAAGTGGACTGGGTGGTGGTGCTGGATTTGGAGGAGGTGCTGGTGCTGGAGCTGGAGCTGGGCTTGGTGGTGGTGCTGGCGGTGGTGGAGGATTTGGAGGTGGTGGAGGACTAGGTGGTGGTGCTGGAGGCGGTTTTGGTGGTGGAGCTGGAGCTGGAGGTGGTGTTGGGAGTGGTCTAGGCGGTGGAGGTGGATTTGGAGGTGGTGGCGGAGGTGGACTTGGTGGTGGAGCTGGTGGAGGGTTTGGAGCTGGTGGTGGTGCAGGCGGTGGACTTGGAGGTGCATTGCCTTGAAGACATAAAAACATGACTCGATCCATTATTCCATTATGTCAAAGATTATTATTACTGCATTAATGACAATGTAGTTTTACAAAACACTATGTTAAGATGAAAGTAATCAACAATGTTATGTTTCGTATTAAGTTATTATAAAGCGTGTTTTAGAGTCTTTGTTCGATCTTTGTTGCCCTAATTAACATTTTTAAATAAGAAATAACCACAGGGAGTAAAATTGAGCTTTGTAATAATATGATCAACTCAAATAGTTACTATGTCTGAATATGTAAATTTTGATCTAACTTTCTTCTCTCAATTTTTTTTTTAAAAAAAAAGGAAATTTTGACTTTGACTTATGTATATCTCTCTATACAATTTGATCATTACCCTTTTCCAATACTGGGGATAATAAGTCAACCCAGTTGCCTTCAATTAATGATATCCTTTAATTTTTTTATATATGTATCTCAAAATTGAAATCTCAGCTTCATTTTCTCTTGTCACTCCGCAAACCTTTGACAATTACTTATATCTGCGTAGCAATCTTAAAAGAAAAGCTTCTATAGGGTGTGTGTATATATATACACAACAATTTCCTAAAATTGTTCATTTTAGGGAAGAATTAAGAAAACAATTGAATTATTTTATTAATTTTAGAAAAAAAAATTAAGGGTAATCGACTAATTTGTCCTTTTTAGTTAATGCTCATTGAATTTTTAATGCGGATATATAGACAAAGATAAAGTTGAAATAAAATAATTAATACTACTTTAATTTCCTAAAAGTGATATTAATAAAAAGTTAAAAAGGATAAATCTAGTGGTTCAAAATGTTGTATTCCTCGTAAAATATAATTTGAACATAATTGGATAGGAGTTAAAAACTCAATCTGCGAAAATATTTGATATGGGCTTATTTAGACTTGATTAACACTCCTCTGTGCCCTTTGCGGATTGACTATTTAGGGGACATGAAATGCTTAATCACAATGGACCCATAAGATTGAGTACCAAAAGTTTGTAGTTCGAATGGATGGAAATAGACCACTCATTGCTCACTATCCATTTGGCAGTACAAGTATACAGTAGGTCTAATTTTCTTTCGCATTATTGAAAGAATTAAAAATAAATGGAGAAATGTTAGAGAAATTAGGGTTTTAAACTTGATTTGAATCACTATTATCGTATGCAAACACATAATATTTTAAGTAAGTTTCTCGTTTCCATGCTATCAACTTGCCCACATGATTACTCTTAGGGCAGAGCTTAAAGCGGTAATGGCTAAAGCAATCAAGCAAAAAGTTACGAGTATTGGGTTTGATTCCAAAAACCAATATTTCTAAATTTTACTAGATAAATAACAGATTAACTAAATTCAATATTAGACAAGTAATTTAACGAAAGAGCTAACCCTTTAATGCAAATCTCAATTCCATGCAACTAGGCGCAACTAGCTCTAGATGATCAACGAGAATCTTTACCTCCATACATGAAAAGAAAGTTAAAAGTAAAACCTTTTGTTATAGATAGATATTGGCCATGAAGATGGAAGGCTAAGGCATTGGTTAATTAGTTTTCAATGGATATATACAGCTGTGTGCATTAAATTTTTCTCAATACGGATTTTGCTTTTACGGGTAGAAGATGAGCAGAAAATTATGATACTCTCTCAACCGTATTATGGCTTTCTCAATCAAACTTAAACTTTTGCCTGTCTATATATACCCTCTTTCGAATCCCCACTTCTCACCGAATTAGTCATCTTATCATAGTTATATAGAGAAAGATGGCTTCTAAATTGTTCCTCGTTTTGCTTCTTGGTGCTCTTATTGTTTGCTCCGCTAGTGCTAGAAAGCTTGTGGATGACAAAGGCTCTCTTGAGGACCAGAAGAACTTGTTTCATCGCCGCCCTAAGTTTGGCCATGGTGGGGGTCTCGGTGGTGGAGGTGGTGGTGGGTTTGGAGGAGGTGGTGGCGGTGGGTTAGGTGGTGGTGCTGGAGCAGGATTTGGTGGAGGTGCTGGTGCTGGAGGTGGATTTGGTGGAGGTGCTGGTGGTGGTGGAGGTGGAGGGTTTGGCGGTGGAGGGGGTGCTGGTGGTGGACTAGGTGGTGGTAGTGGTTTTGGAGCGGGCGGTGGGTTTGGAGCTGGCGGCGGTGCTGGTGGTGGAGTTGGTGGTGGTGCTGGAGGTGGAGGCGGAGGTGGATTTGGAGGAGATGGTGGTGGGTTCGGTGCTGGTGGTGGCGCTGGAGGTGGACTTGGAGGTGGATTGCCCTGAATAAACAAACAAACAAACAAACAAAGATTCAGTTTAAATGATCATTTACTATACAATTGTTTTTGATATGTAAGACAATTACTGCAATAATTTGATTACTCTAATTTTATATGTAATTGTCTGTTAATTACTTCCATTTTGCAGTTTTTTTCACGTTCGTTTCCTCTTTTCCCATCAAGTGTTAATGTAACGAAATGAAAATTGAAATAAAATAATAATATTCTAAGAACATTAATTAAATTAGCAGCTTTCAAATCTTTCTCCTCTTTTCCCCTACAAATGCAACAAAATTAATTATGTATTACTACTTCAATTATCCTTTTTTTCTCTTTATTTTAATTTATTCTTTCACTCTCACTCTCCCCAATTTCCATATAAGCAAATTGCTAATATTCATTTCATAAAAAAAATTACTTTGATCCATCGATGAATTGTAAATTGAGTCTAAATAAATTATTTTCACTGTTAATCAATAAATTACAATGCACGCGGAGAGCTATTTATAGGATAATATACATATAAGTTTGCATTTTGAACTAGAGTAGTAATTAAATATATTTACTGAGATATTTACTGAGTTTGGCGTTGTTATTTCTGATTGTAAAGTTATTTTGAGTGAGTTGTCTGGCACCTCCCTACGTTGGATAAGAAGACAAGCCCCTGCGAGTGGTTGGACATACTATCAAAACTACATATCGTTGGATGTAGTAAGTGTTGAGAATATAAAATGAATTTGATTCTGTAGATGAAGGCATATAGTTAATGTATGAGGCAAATTTCAAAAAATTTAATACGATTACCAATTCTTCTTCCTCCATATCTATCTAACTCTATACATTTTGTCAACACGTATTTAGTTGCTATGGTCGTTACTCTTTTTACGTTTACTATTATTATTAAAGTCACTACACAAAAAAGTATTTTAGAGGATGTTCAAAATCGTTCCCTTAGGTTAAAAAAATTGTCCCCTATATCTTTAGGGACAATTAAAATCGTCCCTATTGAGCGTCTCCTATACGAGCGTACCCTATTTTATAGGGGACGATTTTTGATAAATTGTTCCTTTTTCGATGGACGATAATTATCCCTAATTTAAAAGCTGTACATCGTCTCTCTAAATTGAGATGAAAAATGTGGTCAATATTTATCCCTTCTGTATAAAAGGTTAATCGTTCTCAAAATTATAAATGAAATAAAAAGCCCCTCCTAAAAGGTACTCATCCTAAGACTTCTCTTTCACGAGCACAACTAACTAATCCAGATTCTGGTGATGTTGGGATCTATAGAAGGCTATTACGAGCTTATTTTATTTACAACACCAAGGTTCGAACTTTGGATGTTGTAAACAGGATCCTGCACTTCATCCCACTGGACCAACCGATAGTTAATATTTAATTTCTTTTTTTTAATATATGGCATACTTATTATTAATATATGAGATAAAAGTTATCCCCTCTATATGAGACGTCAATCGTCTCTAAAACTAATGACGATAATTGTGCACAATATACAAAACATTATATATATCTCATATATAAGACCTCAGTTGTCTCCAAAATTTATGACAATAGTTGTCATTGGTAATGGAGACATCAGTCATCCTATCTTTTATATGAGACATCATTTGTTCTCAACATTAAGAATAGTATTTATCTTTAATACTGGAGACGTAAATTATCTTTTATTATTGGCACAACTATCGTCCTAATTTTTAATTAAAATATTAATAAGCTATCGTAATTAAGATTGATTGTCCCATTTGTAACTTAATATAATAAAGGAGACATTTTTTTAAATTGTCTCTTAATTTTGATGGATTAATACTTTTGAGGACAAATAATATTGATTGTACTCGATTCTCAATCACTTTTTCTCTTTTTTTTAGTGGGTTTAGATGGTGTGGTCCATAGATAATTCGATTCTAGAACCACCAATAATTTTTTTTTAATTCAAATAAATGTTAAAAGAAAATAACAAAAAGGACATGAACGAAACAAAATGGCGAACAGAGGGGAACAGGGCCCAGCTCCCTTTACTCATTTCTTGTGAGTATAAAAATAAAATGATTAAATTTGCTGTTAAAATATTAATTAACAAAAAAAATACACCAACCTATCATGGATAAGATTTAACTTTTTAAATAATACTTGACGTTTTATAATATTTGATATTAAATGTTATTTTTTATAAATTATGTTTGACAATAATTTTTAAGTAATTTTTAATTTTTTTACTGATTAAAACGCTAAATGTTACTTTTTATAATGTTCGGTAGTATGACGTTTAAATTAATTTTTAAAAATTAAGGTAGCGTTTTATGAAAACTTAACTCGTGTAATGTTTAACTTTTAGCATTTTATGAAAAACTATTTAAACAATTAACATTTAAATGCTACTAAAACAATTAACAGCTATAAAACAGCTAATTTTATCAAATAAACCCATAGTGCTAAGTAGTATAACATTTGAACTAGCCTTTAATTTTATCGAACGGACTCTTATTAATATTTTTTATTTTTATTTTTCATTTTCTAATTAATAAATTGCTAAATCAATAAAAGCGGATTACATCTCCATGTTTTTGTTGTAGAAAGAATTTTATTTATAGACCCATTTGAATATTATTTCATGAACCGAAATAAAAATATATTAAAGAATTAATTAATTTTAATTTCCAAACTAACAAATATAATATTATTATAATTTAATAAAAATCAATACAATTGAAATGAAAAAAAAAATAAAATGAACTTCAGGTTTAGTTTTAGAACTACCAATTTTAGTTCATAAGAAAGTTGGAATAGAAATTAGACTATGTTCAAGTGATTTTTATGGCGAGTTTAAAATGATTAACTTTTAATTATAGGTTAAAATTGAAATTAAAGAATTTATTTCAAACTTTTTTTAAGTTTTTTTTTAAATTTTTACATCATGAATAAATAATAATCAAATAATAATAATTAGTAATATTAAAATTAAATAAATTTAACAAAAAATTTGACATTTTATTTAAAAAATTATCATAAATAGAAGATAAATTTAGAGTTGGAATAATTGCAATTTTGGTATATAAAGTTTGTGAAATTTTCTATTTTATTGTTTGGACGAAAAAATTAACAATTTGGTGAATGAATTCTTAATTTTTTAACAATCGAATTTATTTTATACAGGTAGACAGCCGAAAATTTACTTGGGACGGCTAAGTCTCATTTATTCATAATTTTGTGCTTATTAGGTACCAAATAAGATTTCAGGTGGATTTCCACATAGATTAACATCCTTATTAATATGGGCTTGAGTTATGAATAGTATTTAATACTAAAGTTGTGTTAGAAATGTTAACTCTGATTATTATATGAATAATGTCAAATGATAATAGGAATGGATTTTGATAATTTATGCTTACTACGGGTCTCGGGAGTCTTAAGCTTACCTAGATCCTAGTGCCGGTCCGACCCACGGTTTTAGATCATAACACTAACATTCCTTTATTATATTCGGCACCTGATCTGATCTTGCATTGAAATTTATTTCTCTAGAGCTTGAATTTTCGTATGAAAAGACTGGCGCTCCTAGAGTCATCGCTGCTCCTCTCGAAGCCACCATCGTTCTTCATAAAGCTAGAGAATGTCCTCATGGTCCGATGTTGGAGAGTTTGGTAGAGCGGATGAGAAAAGGACATGAGATTTGAACACAGAGAAAAAATGAATGCTTCAAAAATGAAAATGGAAATATAGAGCGTGGAGTTTGTGATTGTGATGATAAGGAAATAGGAGAGGCGAGAAGGGATTAAAGAGACAAATAGGTTTTAATGTTCTTGTGCATTGATGAGTATTTCTGTTATTAATGAATTTTCATTCTCTACTGGTATTTAATCAATTAATTTTAGCAGAAGAAGATAGAGACAAAAAGGATAGATGGGGTTTTGATTTTTGAATTTGAAAAGCAAGATAAAGCAAAATTCAATTGATTTCGTCGCGCACCGATACAAAGCGAAGTATTATAGATAGAGAGGTACATCTCCATTTAAAATCAATAAATAAAAATAGAGAGAAAAAACATAAATGGGTTTGTTGAAGTTTCATAATTTCGGCCACCTTGTGTAGCAACAATGATGACAACTTCAAACAAGACCAAGTAAGCAATAATCTCTAGATCTGGATTGCACAAAGGTAGAGGAGAGGAAGATAGATGAGGGTATTAGAGTCATTTCATGTTCTCTAAATTTTTAATCTACGTGGAATTTTATTTGGTACCTCACAAGTAAAAAATGTATGAACACGTGGGACTAAGCCATCCCATGTGTATTTCCGGCTGTTCACAATTGTTAAAAAATTAAGAGTTATTTACTGAAATATTAACTTTTTTGGTTCATACACCAAAATAGAAAACTTCACAAAATTCATACACCCAAAATGCAATTATTCCTTTAGAGTTCCATAGTATAGCGGTAGTACCATCGTAACTTTCTTTCACAATTTCATCGAGTAGTTTCATTACTTTTTTTGCCATTTGCGCTTAGTATTAACGCAACGACGACGTTACAACACGTCTCATCTTCCTCTGTTCTTCTCTGACCGCAGCTCTTACAATCTTGAATATTTCCTTCTCCTCCCAGCCAATCAAACAACGCCACGTAACCGATTGGTAAAATTTCTTCAGTAGGATCGCACAGCACAACGTGCTGAAAATCAGCTTCACGGCTTCTCTCTCAAAGGGGAAACCCTACTTTTCTTTCCATTTCTTCTTCTTCTTCTTCTTCTTCTTCTTAATAATAATAATTTTATCGATTCGTTCTGGTCAAAGACTCTCTATTTCCTGCAAAACAGGTCAAACCGAACCTCTGCATTTCCAAATCTCTCGCGCAATTTTATCTTATCATATACAAGAAGACGCATGTATGTCTTGTAATCTGGTTTTGTATTTGTGATCCATTGATTTAATGATTTGCTGAAGTAATTTCATTTTCTCTTAAAATATTTGATCCTCGAAGCACAGATCGAAGCAACGATGTTGAGGATTTTAAGGAGAAGAGTTTCTGCTGGAGGCTCGTCTTCTTCTGTCAGTATTTTTGATTTTTGATTTTTTTGGTTATATATGCATATATTGATGGATTGGCTGGTTGATTAATTACAAATTTGAGTTTTATTAGATTCTGAAGCAGTCCTTGCGGAGTGTTCAACTTGCAGCATCTACGCCTAGAGTTTCCTCTCTTCCTGAAAAGGAGGTACTATATTAGTTTTTTTTTTTCGAATTTTTAGGTCTTCAGAGAACTTGAATAATATTTATTAGTTGTTTTGTCTTTTTCACAGAAATATATATATGCGCATGTATGTTATGTATTCCGGTAATATTTTTGAACATTTTTGTCGAGGATAATGGATATAATTTTTTCTTGATTGGTTTTAAAGAAAAAGAATATATGTTAAGTTGCGAGCTTTAATTAAATTGTAATAAGCTTATGAACAGATTTTGCTCCAACCAAGAGGTCTCGGGCATGTCCGGAACTTCAGCCACCTCGTTTCATCTGGTAATTATGGGTTCTTTTTTTTTATTTTTTTATTTTTCTGGATAATGATTGTATTGGTCACTTAAATGAATTATGACCTCGAATGAATTTTGTTATTGCAGATAGTTCGGTTGGTTCAAGGCCCATTAGGTTAGTGATGGTTTTCTACTTCTATGATTTTGGTGGACCTTTCTTTTTCCTTTTATGACTAGTTCTTTCAGAATTGCAATTTAGTATTCAAGTTGTTGTGATTTGTACAGCTGCAATCTGAGAAAAACTAGCTTCAATGAAATTCATTTCATGCTGTCCTAGTAAAAATTCATTTTGCTTGTCTTGTCTTGTATATAGTGTGAATAGAGAGAATGTTCAAAGGAGTTCAAATGCAACATTCTTGTTTCTCACTACTTGTTGTCAATGCATTTTGTCCCCAGTGTATCAATAGAAGAAAGATATAAGTGAATTCATGCAAGTAGGTTTCCATTTGTTCGTGAAGGTTTCCTAATACATTTTTGCCTTATGGAAGTGCAAGTTATGTGACTTGTGTTGACTAGTCACAGAGCATTATTGTGTGGGAATGAATAGGGGGGAAAAAAAAATCTAATACTAGTAAGACATGCTGCAACACCGGGTCACTGAGGATTGAAAAGCGGATTTTAGCAGATTGGTTTCTTCCACTTAAAGAAAGTATTTATATTTCCTTTTCCTCATCTTTTACGGACTGAAACTGTTCCAATTAGTCCATCTTTAGCCCAATCAAGTTACTTAACAGAGCAGATCAATGGAAAGCGTTATCTGGTTTTCATATCTTTTATCTCAAAGTGGACTTTTTGATTGGAGTTTTCAATCTAATTTTAATTATCTGATAGGAAATAAATCATGTAACTGAAGGAGGTTATGTAGATCGAGTTATTTCTCTGTACTCTGTTGTCTTTTAGCATCTCTTGACATGGCTTTAATTTTGTTCAGGGCTGTCGCCGGCATTGACTTCATCGTTCCCAAGCAACTGTGGAGCAGGCCATTTTCTTCAGATAGTGGTAAGACATTGAGTAGTTCTAGTTAATATCCTGTATTTGTGCATGAGAATGTATACATGTTAATTGTATGAGCCTTAGTAACTTAATAAGTGTCCACATGGGGAGGGATGGAGCACACCCCTTGGATGCTGTTTTCATATGGTTCGAAAATAAGCAATTCTTTGGAAGCTCTTGGGAAGTTTATTGTTACAGGAAGGACTTTTGTCCAGTTGGTTTGAATTGAGTGGATGAATCAGTTGATTTTAGCACTCAGTTTTTTCTATGTATCTTGTAGTGTTCCTATGAAAATTTCCTTTACAATTTTTAATCATTGCTACTTTGTTTAGATTATGAGTATTGTAGTAATTATCTTAGTTGTCTCTAAGTAGCTTACTAAAACTTTTTGATTATACTAATTCCAAGAATTCCAACCAGAGCAATTCTTTGAGAAAAAATGATAGACTAAGGCTTCATTCAAGTGGAAGAGTCAATTTCAGCAGTAATGAGTTCTAACATTTCCATTAAACTCTGTGATTATAGTTGGATAAACTACACTTTTAGTGGATCCTGCATATAATTGGATGGCAGGTTTACTGTCACTTTTCAGTTGCAACTTTAAAGAGCAAAACTGTTGGCTTTTTTGGTCCTTTGGGCAAAGGGTCTGGGTATTGAACCTTGTTTTATATAAAAATTTTATGTTGTTTCATATTGTTTATCTGATGCAGGGGATTTGGTTGACGCTGTTGTCCCTTTTATGGGTGAATCCATCACTGATGGCACATTGGCAAAATTCTTGAAGAGTATGTTTTCTGAGTATTATTTTATTTTATATATATATAGCTTCATCGGTTGCATGCATGTACTTTTTTTACTTGATTCCAAGTTATTGATTGTGTATAAATATATGATACATTGTGAACAGATCCTGGTGATCGGGTGGAAGTTGACGAGCCAATTGCTCAAATTGAGACTGATAAGGTGCTTTTCTTCCACCGTTCTATCTCTTATCCCTTTGAATTGAAATTAGTTGTATCTAATGCTTATAATGTTTGCTTCTTCTTTCAGGTTACAATTGATGTGGCCAGTCCAGAAGCTGGTGTGATAAAAGAGGTAATACTTCTACTGGCAATTTATGTTATTTGTTTATTTATTTTGGTTGGGTCTGGATTTCTTGGTGTTTTAATTATTTGGATTCTAAATGTTGATTCTAGGTCCTCTGTGTAATAATGTAATTCTTGGCAGTTTGTAGCCAAAGAAGGGGAGACTGTGGAACCAGGTACAAAGGTTGCTGTTATTTCGAAGTCTGGTGAAGGTGTAGCTCATGTTGCTCCCTCAGAGAAAATAATGGAGAAAGCTGCTCCTAAGAAAGCATCTGCTCCTCCAGAAGAGAAACCAAAGCCAAAAGTTGAAACTGCTTCTCAAACAGAGAAGCCTAAAAAACCAGTGCCACAACCTAAGCGCTCAGCATCAGAACCGCAGCTTCCCCCCAAGGAAAGGGAAAGACGAGTGAGTCTTTTGGCTTCTTATTATCATATACAATGTTCATTAACAAATTTAGCTAGTAGAAATGAAGTAACGTGGATCACATAGATGGTATGACCTCAATACTTTCATGATTACAGGTTCCTATGACAAGGCTCAGGAAAAGAGTTGCAACCCGATTGAAGGACTCTCAAAACACATTTGCTATGTTAACAACATTCAATGAAGTTGATATGTGAGTTTAGTTTAATTTTCATTTGTCTGATCACTCACATCACTTCTGTGACGCTTGTTGGTCTTTGATTATGGTTGTTAAGCCATTTATGCTGTTTTAATTGCACATAATGCAAAGCCATTAGAGCATTCATACCCAGTCTTTTATGTGAAAACAAATTGTATTTTCTCTATGCATCCTTTTGTTGGTTCTCTGCTTGCCATTTATTAGGAACAGTTATGAAAATCTGAAGTTTTGAACATCTCTGTAATCATCTTATGTGCATGTGTACTAGTGCCTAAAAGGCACAGACCTTCTGGTTTAAACTTTTTTGTAGTTCCCTGTCAATGGGAAGCTTGAGTGGAACATTGATGAGAACAATGCAAGTTTGGGATTTTGTTTTTTATGGATTCTGGATAGTGGAAATCCAAAGTGTCTAAATTTTAGGAGTTTCTTGATCTAGATCATGTTAATATTTCTTGAATGCATTGTATAAATGGTCTACAGCTTCCTCTTGGGTTTGCTTTAGTTTAAACTTAGTCCTGTTTCAATTGTTTTTTGAATGCTTAGGAAAACCCATATCCCCTAACCCTCTCTCCCCTCTCTCTCTCTCTCTCTCTCTCAGAGGGGATGAGTGCTTGTTTGAGAGGCCAGTTATATTATTAAAAAATCAGATTACATCATCTTAGAATGACATTGCTTCACTTCTGATGATGATTTTCTTTCATGTAATCCCCCTGTGATTTGCTGCTTTGCAGGACTAACTTGATGAAGCTCCGGTCTGAATATAAGGATGCTTTTGTTGAAAAGCATGGAGTTAAGTTGGGTCTCATGTCTGGATTCATAAAGGTATGGAGTATGTCATTAGGAATATGGAGAAATAATTTTCAAATAGAAGTGCGCTAACATGTTTATTTCCTCGTTTCCCTTGTAAAATATTCCAGGCTGCTGTAAGTGGGCTCCAGAACCAGCCTATTATTAATGCAGTCATCGATGGGGATGATATAATATATAGAGATTACATAGACATCAGTATCGCTGTTGGCACTTCAAAGGTTTGTCTTAATGTCTTTAATTGATCAACTCCATTTAAAAGATATGCTGTTTGATTTTTTGTATATGTGGAAATCCAAGAGGAAATGCTTTCGACTCTTTTTTAAATAGCTTCTTCAGTTCGAGACATTTTTGGTTAACTCCAGTGCATTGGTTTCTTTAATAACCGTTACATTTATCAAAGTACCTTTGATGTAAATTTGACACATCCTAATGAGGTTATTTGTTGACCGAAAAATATTTGTTTACATTGCGTTCTTAACTGTTGTCAAAGCAGCTTGGATGTAAATTTGTAATATCCTAATGAGATTATTTGTTGTTGGCATGGAGAAATATTTGTTTAAATTGCATTCTCTTAACCCTACGATACATCATTTTCAATCACAGGGACTTGTTGTCCCAGTTATTCGCAATGCCGATAAGATGAATTTTGCTGAGATAGAGAAGGAGATCAACACCCTTGCTAAGAAGGCAAATGATGGAACCATCTCAATTGATGAGATGGCTGGAGGTTCATTTACAATATCCAATGGAGGAGTTTATGGAAGTCTTTTGAGTACACCGATCATCAACCCTCCTCAGGTTTGTTCTTCTGCTGGGATGATATGCTTTTGTTGTTCTATTTATGCTTATAATACTACTGTACTGGAACTGTTGCCAAATCTATTTGAAAAATCTTTTTTTTTTACAAAATCTTCTTGCACGCTCGCAGATTCTATGTACTGTGTAGTAAGTGATTTCCATGGAAATGTACATTTCGTGTTTGTGTTGATATACATATTGTGGATGATATTTATTGGGGGATCTAATAATGAAATATTTAATTGGCAGTCTGCTATTTTGGGCATGCACTCGATAGTGAGTCGTCCAATGGTGGTTGGAGGAAATGTTGTGCCCAGGCCAATGATGTATATTGCTCTCACATATGATCATAGGCTGATTGATGGAAGAGAGGCAGTTTTCTTCTTGCGCCGTATCAAAGATGTGGTGGAGGACCCCCGTAGGCTGCTGCTTGACATTTGAGATTCAACCTTCAATTTCTTCAATACCTAGGAGATGACAGGAATAATACACTTTGATATCAAAGTTTTGTAGTTCTTTATTTTTTATATTCTCAATGATTCAGCTTCTGTAATGAGTTCTTCAACTGCGGCTTGCCTTGATTTAATTGAAATCAAGAGATGGTACTTGCTCTTTTTCAACACTGCACAAAATTATATGTTTTTAAGAAACTTGCTTTATGGGCCATTCGCTAAGTAGTGAGTCCAAAACTATGATGGAATAATAGTTTTTATCCGTATCTATTTTTGCCTGATCTGATGGATTGAGCTTGTCACACTCGATTTGGTTATGCAGGTTTTAGGTGCCCAATTTAAGACCAGGATTGTATCGCATTATGGTATCATAATCAGTTTCCAGATGCATCTGTATTTAGTCCTTTTGTTTTTTTTCTTCCTTTCCAGTGTTTTTTGGGGCTTACACTATGTTCAGATTGGTAGAAAATATGGAAGGAAAGAAAATTGTGAGGAAAATAGGGCCAATTGTTTTAACTCCACTTGTTTGGGAATGAAGAAAATACGAAAGGAAGAAAAATATGAAGGGAAATACAATACAATTTTATCCCTATTTGTTATCCTTTTTTTCAAAAAAAGGTAAAGGCAAGTATCGCTGTCATTGATTGCACAGTTGAAATTCCTTAACTTGGAAGATTCAGATGGTTCTAATTAATCAATAACAACATTGAATTCCAAAATAACATTATACAAAATGATGTCAAAATGAAACACATCCTGTATGGCAAAAAGATGATTGCTAATTCCAGTGCCTAAGTAATGACTCTAGTGAATCCGTATGTAGCATTTCCGCTGCAAAAATCCATTTAGATTCTGACTTCTATTTGTTCCTTTAACAAGTGTTCCTTTACAGACAGAATGAGCACCTGCAAGCCGCAAAATCGAGGATATAGAAATAAATTGATAAAAAAAAATAATAATAACAATCATCAAAGCTCCATTTGATTGCTGCAAAGGCTAACTAACCTTTTTATGATTGAATAGTAGTGACAATTTCAAGTTATAACAAAAAGGATGTGTCATTATCAATCATGCTAAAGCAAGAAAATAGTTTTTGCTGAGTGAAGTTTTTTATGTATAAAGTGAAATCAGAAGAAACGACATTTTGTTCATTGAAAGAAATGGCAATTTGAAATTCAAATGGTAATTAGTTTCTCTAGTGGCAATCACATACTAATAAAGCGCTCGACAGATTATGTAGCTGTACCTCCTTTCTATGGAAAATGCCAGCAGCAAGGGCAGCAGATGCATTTGTTTTGGTGAAAACTTCAGAGAAGTGTTCGACAGCGCCTGCACCGCTACTTGCAATCACAGGGATGTTCACAGCATCAGAGATCGACTTTATCAAATCTATATCAAATCCTTTACCTTGACCTGAAAAAGCCAGTAAGTATTAATCATGCAAAATGAACATTTGAAGCCACAGACTAGATAAAAAATGAAAAAAAAAATGTTTTTTTTAACTGTTCAAGAATGGACCAACACAATTTCAAGAAGAGTGTGCCTTTGAAACATGTTGGAATGATATTTGGGAAAAAGAATATGAACCTAATTTGTGTATCCAAAGATAGTCAACGAACTTGTATAATTCCTACTTTGCAGATAAAAACAGATTCCGTACTTCCAAAGTACCAGTGTTAAAAAACACATGGAAGCCCACTCATTTTTTCGGAAGACAAAGAACCAATCAAGCTAATAATTATCATTGAAATCAGTGAGTTTTGGCCACCATTTCTCTGAAAAAATACTTCAAATTTTCTCAAGAGGCACTTCACAAAGTACTTCCAAATGATCCAAAAATACTGATAAACAACAGTCCTCACCATCACAATCAATGCAGTTGAGTAATATTTCTCCAGCTCCCAGCTCTTCAACAGCTTTTGCAAGTTCATAGGCTCCAATTGGCCGACCTTCTCGTCCACCATTAACCTTCAGAAATGGGAAAATACATAATGCAAAAGCTTTTAGTATCATCTGGCAGGCCTGGAAATTACTCAGCCAGGTCAAGGAGTTTTCTCCTCTGATCCCGTCCAGGCTGATCTTGCCAGCAATAATGATAATATTGATAAAATATAACATGAAAAATTTGAATAGCGATGCACTTAGAGCTAATATTTTATTTAGGCTCTTTCTTAATCTGGCTCATATTTTATTGTTAAATGATATTTGCTTAGGTGAAGACGGGGAGGGGTGGAGGAGACAATAAGAAAAAGAAATTTTCAGTCTAATAGAACTTGCCTTTAAAAAAAAAAGATGGGCTCAACTTGGGAAAAATCTAAACTGGAGGGTATTGCTCAAACCTACAATAGAATCAAAAATACATCTTACCGTACACTGATACCAGGCATATTCTTCTCCATTTGGACCTGAAAATAATCTTGAAATCTTAATTAACAGTGGTCTGTGAAATCTTAGTAGAAAATAAAGTTTCTGAGTCTGTGTGTGTGTGAGTGTGCATGCGTGTGGGTGCCAGAGAGTGTGCATGCGCTTGAGAAAGATACATCACAAACTAAACTCATTGACACTTGGTGAGAATGAGATAGAAAGATAGAAACAGTTTAAGTACAAGGGTTAATTATAAATAGGAAACGAACATACCCCACTCTCTTTGAGTATCTAAAGATAGGATGTGGCATGAATGATATGAAGAAGAAAAAGCAGATTTTGTTTACCTGGGTTAGTTAACCTTACAGCCTTGAATTCCACATCAGTAGGATTCTTGAGGTACACTCTGCGAGGATCAATACTCACAACCACTGCCTGCAATATAAGCATAAACATAAGTTACCATAGAGACCTTGACCTTTGTTCGTTAACAGTTAGAACTGACAATACTTTCCATGAACATGTATTTATAAATTCATAAATACACATAAAGAACCAAGAAGAGAGAGTATATGGTGCTAGGTGAACATTGCAAGGTGCAGTAAAAAACATAATGAGGAGACGTCAATGCAAAACAAGTTCATTTATGTTGTGCAGGGCCATTATTTGGTGTATAACTTCCCCTAAAAACCAGAAATTCCCTTCCTTCCCCCTTGAGATGAGGGAAAAGGTTGCCTTGATAAAGTCTCCTATATAATTATCTGAGTGGAGCCGTGACCTTCCACAGAAATGCTCAGTTAGAGTCATTTTTGAGCTTTGCTAATTTTATTATATAAATAGAATGATGGATATGCACAGACTGGACTAGGAAGATGGAGTATATAAGTAATTTTAAGGAGAAATTATATCATTATGCAATTGTTGGAGTAACCGTTGAAGAAAGCTGATCCAAATTTCAATGAACTGTATTGTGCAATACACATAATCCAAACATAGATGGCCTTTTTTTTTTCCAAGTTAACCTGGGTGGAAACTTTGAAAAGAACTTCAACTAATAATCAAACATGCTACAAAAGCTTGCTTATTCAGCTCTTGGGTGTGTGGCCAATCATAAAAAATTCATTGTGAATAAGGTGTGGGAAAGAAGAAAGAATGGACAAGAAAAATCAAATTGAAAAGTCGACTTTATATCATTAGATATAGTGCAGAAACAATCAAGTTCGCAGAATTCATTCAAATCAGATGCATATTTTGTATAGCATTGAAAAAGAGGCTGATCATGGTGGAATAGGTTTGTCCAAAACAGTAAGAAATACCAACAGGAGCACAGAGATGCATAGATTTCAAACTAGACAGGATCAAAATTACCTGATTTCCATAAACTCTAGATATCTGTTCTATGCTGCTCTTTCCAGTTTTTACCTAAAAGCATGAGTCCAAGAGCTATCAGAAGTATACACAAGCAAGACCATTTCCACAGACAAAAATAGATGAAGGAAGGTGTTGCATACTTTAGTTTTTAAATATTTTTCAGCAGCATAGACTGCATCACTTCCAATAGAAATTTTATCTGCCCCTGACCTAAAATATTCTGAGGCAACTTCCAAACTAGAATAGTACCTGAGTACAAATATGGAAAAAATCATAAAATCTTCACATGCCTTACTAATCATTGAAGAATTATATATATTGTTGGAAATTAAAGAAGAAAAGATTGATCTACCACATAACACTCAACTATACCTGCCATTTCCATCTGTAAAATCCCTAATTCCACCTCCAACAGTCAGTGGTACAAAAACATTTTCTGAAGTGAACCTCAAAATCTTCAGAGCATAACAAGAAGGGGAAAAAAACTCAGAGACATCACAGATAGAAGTTAAAAAGAAACTTTCTAATCTTCATCGTGCATAATTCTAATTGCTACATAACCAACCTGCAACATTGGCAAGTCACCTAAAGGGAAGTCCCTGAAACCAGTAATATTCAGAAAACTAACCTGAAATTCAATGTTGAGATGCCAAAGATTACACTGTTGTTCCATATGCAGTTAAGTATCCAAATAAGGGAAAAAATAATAATGCTTACTTCATCTGCCCCATCTTTGTAATATTGTCTAGCAAGCTCAACTGGCTTGCCAAGATTTCTAACCTGCAAAATTTACACGAATAAAATCACTGCTAGCTGCAATACAATGCTCTAGCCACCAAAAGCTTCATTAAGGAAAAGAATCAGACAGAATAGGCTGCAAACAAAATGCCAAGATCAGAGATGCAGATCTCGCATCACACTGAACCGCATGCAGAATAGCACATCACATGTGATTAGTCATAACCGCAAATTTCAAGATAAATTTGCTGCTTGTGCAGTCAAGGAGATCATAATGTTTGGATGACTCATTATCAATACTTTTAGAAGAAACGAATGAAAAATATTTCAGCAAGCATTATGATATTTTACTACATATTGAAACCCAGAAGAAATTCTGAAAATCTATTAACTTTCAATAGTAATTTGGCCTTACCTCATTTTCTTTTGTGTCTTCTCTTACATCATACTGGTCCCCTTTGGTTACAACAAGATCACCTTTATCATTTGTTCTCACATCAAGACAAGCAATTACCTGAACAGAAGCAATATCATTAGTGTATTAAGATTTCAGCGAGCGTATCAATTTAAATGAGATGAAAATAATTGTTGAAACCACGAAATATATGAGGCCAACCCAGTATACATGATCAAGATGACTTAAAAAAATGTTTGAAAAGAGTCAAAACAACAAGACATGTTAAACAACTTATTTAAAATTTAAGTATTACCCTTTTTGCTAGTTTTGATGCCTTCCCTTCAGTAGGCTTCTGTCTTCAAATGAAGTTTTTAGTTCATTAGATGGTTTAATAAAGAAGTAAAAACATGAAGTAGACTGGATGAGCTGGTACAAAAGTTACCTTTGTCAAAGAAGACTTTGGAAGCAAAAATCTTCTAAGTACCGATAGACCAACATCTGCAACATTCATTTCAGGCACTCACAATCTCAGCAAACAGGCTGATCTTAAGACAGGGTGCTAAATATAAATTCACTCATATATAAATAACTGTCCACCTAATCCCTGGAGAAAGCAAAAGAAGAGGAGGGGGAGGGGAAGCAAGACAGTTCTTGCAAAATTTTTCCCATATGCTTCCATCTCACATCAACAAAAGATTCAAACAGTACAACAGAAAAAAGCATCCCAGAGTATATACTCAATGGAGCAGAATTTTTCCCTTCTATATATAATCTCCCCTCACATCAACAAAAGATTCAAATACTATAAGGAAAAAGCATCCCAGAGTATATACTCAATGGAGAAGAATTTTTCCCTTCTATATATGATCTCCCCTCAGAAAAAGATGACAGATGCAATTTTCCCAATTATTTATATTGCATCCTCAAACTTGGACATTCTTGAAAACCATATCAGAATAGAAATATAACAAAAGTGTTTACTTGCCTCCACTCTTCTCTGGATGGAACTGAACTGCATGCACATTTCCTCTTCTAACTGATGCTATAAATTTATCGCCATAGTTGCATGTAGAGGAAATCCACTCTTCATTTTCATGTGACTACAAAAGTATATGGAAGGCTTTAGGTCACCAGATCCCATGCAAATCAAAGGAGCACATATGCAACAGCCTCTGTCAAAATATTGAAAAGACAAGGAAAAGAAAAACACACTGGCATAGCACGGTATGAGTGGACAAAATAGACATGGCGGTTTCCAATATCATCCAAAATTTCAGAATCTTTTGCAACTTGCAAAGCATTCCAGCCAATATGGGGGACTCTGAAACCATTTGATGAGTCAAAACACCCCACCGCGCCAGGAATCAAGCCCAGACCATTCACTGAGACAAATGTACATATATAAACTCGGATATTAAAAAAGTAAAAAACTACAATGAAAAGTATGGAAAGAATGATATGTTATCCACATAAGAGGTTTTAGACACAAAACGCTCTTCCAGTTCGGCAACAATTTGACCATGTTAGCACCTCTGTAAGTGTAGCAAAAACTTATTTGAACGATTTTTTTCCCATGAAATCCTTAACTCATTAAACTTCAATTCATCCTCTCTCTAAAACACGTTGTACCTTCATGATTCTATCAACCTTAACTTCATATAGCTAAAAGCAATTGAGTGCTCCCTATCTGATCATTGGGGTGATAAAATAAGATACAACAAGAGAAGCATTATTATCACCCTACACTTCTACAACTGAAATTATTCAGGTTGATTCACTTCTAATACAGATAACTGAAGTACTTGCCTGGACCATTCTCCTCACTGTACTCAAAAAGTAGTTGAAGTCCAAGACAGATGCCTAAAAATGGGCGATCCTTCTCAATGTAGGTACATAATGCTTCACCCATCCTACAAGAATCAAGTGGAAAACATCAAAGTAACTAAAAGTTTGTTCGACATTTCAATATCTCCAATCCTAAAAATTTTGAAATTCAATGTTAGCAGAACGTCAAAGTTCAAACTAACAAAAAAAAAAAAGATTAGAACCTATTGCCCAATATCAGCACATACCCAGTTTTATTAAGGACATCCATAGCCGGTGCAAATGCTCCTACACCAGGAAATATTAAACGGTTTGCATTTAGAATGTCTGCTGGATTTTGTACCTGCGGGTTAAGTTACTTATTTACACGTTTCAATTTTAAAAAATGAAAGAGATATTCAAGGAATCTAAGAAAGCGTACGTCTTTAATTTCAAAGCCTAGATAGCGAATGGCATTTCTCACACTACGGACATTTCCAGCTCCATAGTCAAGCAGAGTCACTACTGCAACAAGCAAGTATTAGAATCGTATACACTACGAAGAGAGTATAAAAAACCGAATGCAATTAGAGAGAGAGATAGGACCAGAATCAGAGGTAGAAGAAGCGCGGACAGAGAGATTTCTTGGAGGCCTGAACTTCGATCTATGGAAATCATTTGTATAGATATTTCGGGGGAAGGAAATGAGAGAAGATGAGGATAAAAAAGAGTTTTTGGAACGTTTCGAAGAGGAAGAAAGTGGAGAAGAAGCAAATGACGCCGCCTCCATTGCAGCTCTTCAAAACTGAAGAATGCTCTGTACTCGAAACTGGTGGTCGGTGAATTCGTTTGGGCTAGCGTTTCAAACAGAGGCGAGCTGATCGCAACGACGCCGTTTGTTTTAGTTATTTTTAATATTTTATTAGAGATTAAACAATTTTCCCTTTGAATAATAAAATAAGCAAATATTGTAAAAAAAAAAAATCCATGTTACTATTAAATTTTGTTATGTTAATTTGTCTTAGGTGTTATGTTTATATAATAATAAATAATAAATTTATCTAATATTACCAAAAAAATAAAATTTTTTACTATTAAAAATACACCTTAACCAAATAACATATTCAAAATAATATTTTTAACACAAAAATACAAAAAAGTCAATAAATGTGTCTCCATTTGTACATAGCTAAATGAGTATTCTATAAAACTTATCAACAATTCTTTTTTAACATTCACTAAAAGCTTATAAGGCCGAAATAATTTAAAAAATAAAAATAAGAATATCATCTGTACTTTAGTTAATAAATTAAGACATTACTCATCACAAAGAAAAATGTAAACGTGTAACCATTGATTTCCCATTGTAAAGATATTCCATTTCTAAATTTATAAATATTACCTTGTTAGGAATTTAGGATAGTAAAGCATAAATGGCATTCTTTACCTGAATTGCAAGTTTTGAAAAGCACATAAAATACTTCATAAACCACCTTCTTTTCTCTGTAAATTACTCTCTAAATTAAATAAAATTTGCAAGAGGAAATAGCAATCGTTGGCAGATTTGAAATTAACATGATCAGTGCATTGTTTTGTGTTGTATTTGGTGAAATTGCAGTGATCATAACCCTTTTGTTTAGAAGTCCTATGAGAAAGGTGTTGATGGTAGGAATAGATTATATGAAGAGAGGAAGAGGTCAATTGGTGGCAAAAACTGTGGCAGCAACCTTACTTGTGGTGTTTAGTGCTATTTTGTATAACGTAATGCAAATTCAAAAACGTACTTTGGAGTCTGGTGTGGTTAATCCGACCGATGAGGTTCTTCTAGCTGAAAGGCTTTTGGAAGCTACGCTAATGGGTAATTGATTAAGTTACTTTTTTTAATAAATATTTTGGTTTTTAATCCGTATTGATTTAATTTGACAATGTATAATTTTGATGATCAGATCTTTTTTTTAATTAGTTAAATAAGAAATATATAATGCACACGAGTCAAAGATCACTCAGTTACAAAACTATGATAATTTTGTGAAGGCGTATAAACCTGTATAGTTTGGAGAAACACATTTTTTACAACCGGTAATGGGCATGGGATGCCAAAGCATCGGATTAGCGTAAACACTTTTTAATTTTTATGATTAGAAAATATTAATAATTTCTAATCGACGTCATTAATATGAATTTTTTTTAATAATTCTTATGAGATAATCCCTTTTTTTTTTTCCAAAATGAAAAGTTAGAATATCAGACTTGATGATTACTTTGTAGGGTTCTCTCTATTCCTGGCAATGATGGCAGACAGGTTATACTACTACATTAAAGAACTTTACAGAGTAAGGAAAGAGGTAGAACAGTTAAAAAGATTAAAATAACAGGATCATGAAGGCATGAAGCAAAGCCTGAAAATGGAGAGTCAAAAGTTAAAGAACTGGAAACTGTCTCCAAAAGAAGGGCAAAAGATGAATGCTTCGCAAGAAATCATATAGAAGTTACCAGTTCAAGACATGTAGCCTTTCTTGCTTTCTTTCTGATTCAAACTTGCAGTGTGTGTATATATATATATAAACATAATTTAGTGGTATGTTAGAACATCATAATGTTATAGATCACAACAAACACCAACAACCGTTCCAAGTTCAGAATTTTCTTGCATATGTATGATTGCGCCGTTCCTACTTGTTTGGCATTTGCTCAGCTTGAACAGTTGCAGAGCATTTTTTTTTCCCTTAAAGTTAGACAACTTGTTGTCTTTGAAATATCTTGTACAAGTTGTGGCGAGAAAAAGTAGAAAAAGAAAAAATCGAAGTTTGAGATAGTGCAAGCTGAGTATCTTACATAAGCATTGTATAATTAACATTGGAAGTGTTTAGTCAAACAAATGACAATTATTTAAGGGACAGATGATTAGATTCCATTCTCATGTTCTAGATATGTAAACACATTCCTGATTTTGCTTTTGCATTTCAGTCATACTTAGTATAATTCATTCATGTTGAATTGTCTCCACCCACTTGCCTAAACAAAAGAAGCTGACTTTCCCACCTTCCTAATCAATGTCTCATCCATTCACATTTGTTAGAGCAAATTGGGTGTTTAATCATTTTAATAGTAGTTGACTCTTTTTAAAGTCAAACCCCACTTGATTAAAAATTTAAAACACAAAGGAGGAGGCTTCTTTTCAGCCAAAGATGAATAAAAATAATGCTAAAAAGAGAGCATTAGCTATGGAGTAGGTTTTAGATTGAGAAGTTGAGAGAAATAGAGAGGGGAGTGGGATAAAGAAAACAAGAGAGGGAAGGAAGATTTGCAAGTAGTGGGTCCAAGAAGGGAACTCATAACATGAGATTAAAAATGTGATCGACAACAATATTTAAACAAAACAATTAACAACTACTAATAAAAATTAATTTTATCAAATAAATCTGAATTAGGAATACTTAAAATCTCTCTTAAATTTTCGCAACATGCCAAGAAAAAAAAATTTAATTCAACTAGCATACCAACAAGTGGAAATGTGGAATCATCAACCCGTGGATTTTGACATTCAAAGCATCCATTACGAAATACCAAATGGAGGTCCGCCCTGGTTGGCTCAATAGGTCCCACAACAGCAAGTTACAAAGAGTTTAATGAGAATGGTTAAAACAACAAATTTATTTGACTTTGTCTCAATTGACCCTTACATTGCAGTTAGTAACCGAGAAATCGACATTGACTTCTTAACGTATGGTCATCTCTGTTCACACTGGAAGCTCAACCAAATCCAAGATTGACCCGTTAGACGACTTTTGAATTCAAAGTCTTTAACCCTTTAAGCCAAAGCAGGGGATTTGTTACTTTGCCAGCCATATCTTCTTGGATCATTTATTTTTAACAAATAATAAGGATAGATCTTAATTATACGGTATTACATAAGAAAATTAAAGACTCATAAGAATAAAGAACAAAAAGTTAAAAATTGAGATTGAAGGGAGCAAGATTTATCATTATCTATCTCAAGATTGAGATTTTCTAATACAGAATCATAGCCTTCATTAGTACTGACACTACTATTGTTGCTACTGAGGTTATCAGTTTCAACAAAGAATTCTAAATCTAATAACAAATCGTGATAAAAAATTGAACTTTCAAGCTCTTGATTATAAACAATTGAATCCGAAATCAAGGACGTATTTGAAACTAAAGGCATCTCAATCTTCTCAATGTCTCTACTTCTAACTGTAATCCAATCCTCTTCACAAGACCAACTGGGTAAATCGGAAATCAATCCGATTAAGTTCTTGATCCTATTAACAGGAGAATTCGAATTGGAAATATAGTGGAATGTCAAATCTTGAGGACCTTCCAATACTTCCATTGAATCCCAAAAATCTTGATCTAATACACAACTTGGAGAAGTACTCATAGTTAAGTGATCTTCAACTTTCTTTATCTCCAATTCATCAAGAAATGGATGATCAAGCAATTCTTTAACCGTCCACCGCTCATTAGGATCTCTCCTTAAACACTTGCTCAAGAAATCTTTACCTTTTTCTGATAACCACTCAGGAATCTTAGGCAAATCACTAGAAAATCCAATCTTGTATAGAACTGATATTACGTCGTCATTTTCTTGATCTAACGTCATCCATGGAATTCTTCCTGTAGCCATTTCTATAATTGTACAACCGACAGACCAAACATCAGCTTCAAAGCCTTGTTCTTCTCCACGGGCCACTTCCGGCGCCATGAACGCCGGTGTACCGGCAAATGCTGACTTGGCACTATCTATTTCTTTGACAAATCTTGCACAACCAAAGTCAGCAATTTTTGCCAATCCTTCTTTACTGACTAATATATTGTGGCTTTTAATGTCGCAGTGTGCTAGTCCTATTCCATGCAAATACTCCAGGCCCTGTAAGATATTTCTTGTGTGTAACCTTATCATGGCTTCTTCCAGCTTGCCTCCGTTTCTCAAAATCACCTCGTGAAGTGTGCCGCCGGAGACATACTCCATGCAGATATTGTACATAGGCTTGTCGTTTTCCCTCGAAATATCACAGCCTATGTACTTGACTACATAAGGGGAGTTCAACTTAGATAGAAAACACTGCTCTTTTTGGAGTAACATAGATTTTGATAGCTCCGACGACTTAAGAGCAAAGAGCTCGCCGGATGAGGCAGTGGAGGTGGCTAGTGAGACCGTGGCTGTGGAGCCACGGCCGATTATAGGCCCTCTAGTCCACTCCATCGGAGAGAATAAGAGAGCAAGCAAAACAAGAAATGAGAATTTGGGTTTTGGCACTTTGGCAAACTCTCATATATATATATATAATAAATTACGCATACGACATGTCGTTGGACTTATTCTTGCTGTTGTTGGCCAACTCCAGAGTTTAATTGTTGATGGTGATGGTGTTTAGTGAAAGTGAGCCACGTGGCAGAAGGAGAGAGGATTCAGACAGCTTGGCCGTTGTAGGACGGTGGTTAATTAGGCCAAGTTTTGGATAAAAGCCACCCACATGAAGACACGTGAACACGTGCCAAGGGAGCGTGATTATTGGGCGATTAAGAAGGGAATAATCCGAAATTAAAGGAGTGGAGTTTGCGGCGGCAAAGCCAAATTATGCCAACCGCGTTGTAATTTCAACTTTGTTGGCAAACTGTTTTCTTGTCTTTTTTTTTTTCCGTATATAATAATAATTTAATTACAACTCTTTAATTTAAATCACATAATACTATATAGAATCTAAAGTTGGTAGATTGTAGACAATTAATATCTAACGTTGGCTTCGTTAGTTGTTACAAGAAAGGAAAGGAACAAACATATATAACCATAAAAGAATCGGGATCATGAAATGGAATTCAAAAGCTGTTCTTAATTTAAAAATTGTGATTTTTGCCGTTATTTTTGAAAATTATGAAAATTACTGTGTTTCTACCTGGTAAAATAACAAGAACGGTAATAGAGCATATTAAGAGTTATCTTCATCATATTATTCATAAATTTATGTGTTTTATCTTGTAATTATTAAAAAATAGAACACCTAGTTTAAAAAAAATCGTATCATTTGAATCGGGTAATATCAAATACTCTAAAAAATGATTTCCGACGTTTTATTATTATCTTTAGTTACTAATAATTTATAGATGCATGGTGTTTTTATTATGCTCCGTAGAGCAATTTTTGTCAGAATTAGTTATTACATGACAAACCATATTAAATTGATGAAATGCAAGTACATGCATATAAATGAATGTTACTTGAAAAGCATCTAAAATGGGATGTGAGCTGTGAGTTGTTAATATGAAAAGACAAGGTCAATGTTTGAGTTCTAAAGCGAACCTTGTGGATGGATGGCACCCAAGTAAAAGTAACCACAAACATTTGAGTGAAACCGGCACCAACCTTTCGTGATCTGATCTGATTCCATCAACAGACAAACGCGTAATGCCGTGATCTGATTCTTGTGTTAGAGCCCACATTCTTGTAACCGTTCGTTCTTCTTTTTATTTAATTTAGGAATCATTATCAAAGTAAAAATAATTATACATCCAAAAAATCTCTTCTGTTTTGTGAAATACAAATATAAATACGGAACACAATTAACATAATCATTTGAAAAAATGATACATAATATTATGTTACATTAGTTTGGGACAAGTCATTAGTCAAAATATAAGAATTATGCAATCATTCTCTTCTTCAACTAGTTTTTAGAAATGGAGTTAACGCCCAGTCCATTTATAACACGTAGCGTACATATGAAATGTGTGTACCGTGACATCTTATTAAGTATTTTATCAAAGAAATAGTAACCCGAATAGATGTGTAACTGCGAACTTTTATTAGTCCTAGCTTGAAACCAATCACTATCTGGGGGGGCAACAAGGATTAAAATGTGGTTGGATTGAGTGAGGTCGAAGTAATTCCCATTTGAGAAAGGCAAGTCCCCAATTTTTTTCATGTTTGTGCCTGCCTGTGGACCTGTGGTGAAAGAGAGTGGGGTCATAGATAGCTGTTTCTTTTGAACTTTGCAGCGGGTCGGTGCCATGCCAGCACCACCACACTTTAATGTGGATCTAAATGAAGCGAAAGATGGTTTTTGATCCCACTCCTTTCCAGCTACCCACTACAGCAAGCAAAACGTGCTTTGGGTCTTCCATTTTGTCTTAACTTCACCAAACTATAAATGGTTCCATTCTTTTTACGCTTCTCATATTTTACCATGAAGCACTGGCATTGTAGCCTAAACCAAAAGCTCAGCTTTTTTATCACGTAAGAAGACTCACGAGGTTAAAGTTTTGGTCAATTGTACACATAAGAACTCACAAGAGCTCAAAACTTCAAATTCTGATTTTCCCTATACACACACACACATGAGCAAAGACATCCAAAAGGAAGGGTTTTGATTATTAGAATTTTGAAGTCTCGAACACAGCCCCTTAAGAATGTATAAATATTGCCAGATTCAAGTGAGTAGCATGAGAAATTGAGGTCGGCCCCTTAAGATTGGTATAAATATTGCCAGATTCGGGCAAAGTAGCATGACAAATTGAATGGCAAGCGGTACAAAGTTAAAACCGGTGTACATAATGATTTTCTTGTGACCGGAAAAAGCATCGAGGTAGTGTGACTCTTATCATTCAGTTTACCGGGACAAGTCTCGTGCAAATAAATTTGAGAGTTTCCCCTTAAAATTTTAAGCACCTTATTTGATTTTGAATCAAATGAGACATTGATATTGAAATAGAGAATTAGGCGGACTTACACTCCAAGCTAAGCTGTGCGCAAAGCACAGAAGAACACTTTCGAGGTTCCATTTTGGTGACCATAATGGAAGTGAAAATGCATACGAATATATTAAATCACATCCCATTTAGGTTTACCCAAAGAAGTCTAAGAAAATGGATGCATTATTCCTTTTTACGATTTAGCAAACCACAAAGGGTACCCAACAATCCAAAATCATCTCCTTCAGCACTTAATTAAAGACATTTAATCTGCATTCACTTGTTTGGGGGGACGAACATACAATTATAGAGCACCGTATTACTCTTACATAAAATCTACATTCTATTATTCATTGCTTCAAATGTCGATAGCTTACATAACACCTTCAAACTAAAATCCGTGAAGGTAAAGCATGTTAATTCAGATATTTACATTAGGGATAATTCCAACAGTTTCAAAACCAATCCCGAAACACTGGTATGTAAAAGCATAAAAGAGAACCAAGGAGTAAAACTCTGAACACCAGAACCTTAGCAGTAAGCCAGTTATGCAGCTTCTGCAAATCCAACTCTCATATTACCATAGTCAAATACTGTATGGAAGGGACCCATGAAAACATCTCCCAAGATCCTGCAATTTATTGAATATTATTAGCATAAACTTCTCAGCATCCCACACCATCAAAACCTTTAGATCCCCAAAAGATTTACTAAAACCAGATATTGCATTTATGACAAAAGGAATGGGGAATACCAGAGGGGACCACGAGGTGGTGGCACATCAATGGCTGTGAATCCACTAATGCATTGAGCAGCTTCTCCCTCGCCCACTTTGAGGACATACTAATTGCCATCACCAAAAATATACAAATCAATCAAAGCAAAACCCAAAGAATCTATCATACAAACATCTGACTACTTTTCCATTACAAGGGGATAAGAAAATCCTAGAAAGCCAGATAATAAATCATACCCGCTCTGGGGCGAGGTCAAAAACTTTTCCACCAATTGTAAAGGACACATTAGGCAAGGTAGACACAATACCACAATCAACTGCTGATTCTCCCATTGGACTAGGCAATTTTTCACATAGCTGAAGTCACAAAATTGCAGCATGAGCAACGTGAAGTTAACGTTACAGTATCAAAATAAATATGCCGGGTTTAGGTAGTTTACATCATTGACGTAGTTAAGTATGCTCTCCTGGGTTACGTTCTGCTTGAGCTTATTCTGCATCCACACAACTGCCATCTCACAAGCAGAGCACATTGTGTCACGCAAACCACCAGCCGCTTCATGATCATTCTCATTCACAACACTCTCAATGCCCATGCTGATTGTATTAAAAAAGGTTAATAGGACAATTAACAGCATTAGATGGGTAAAAATGCAAAATAAACAGGTACCATGAAAAGGATCATGGGATTCCAACCTTACACCTCTAGAACCATCGAATGTGCACAAACCAATCTGCGAGCAAATTTTTTCTGGTTGGTCCTGCCAAATACAACAATAACGATGATATTTGATAACCCAACAAGAAAAAACAGTAAACAGAAAAAACAATTTCTTCAAGCCATGAAGGAATATGTTGCAATAATGTGCATCAACAACTTAGAAAATACCCTAGCTAATAGCATCTCAATAATGGTTTCTCCATATTGAGCAACGACAGCCTTGCATTCTTGACTAACAACTCCGGTCGCTCCAATGGCATGATTTACTTCAGCAATGATGGCCTGCAAATGCCATGCAAAAAGGATGCAAATTCAAAAACCCAATAGACACTAAAATTGCTTGTCAAACACCAACAAACATCAAAACCATTTACAAAGATAAACATGCTACTATTAAGATCCAGCATAGCATAAAGCAGAAAAACTAAAATAGGTGTAGTTCATTAGAGAACAGCTTTACCACAAAAACTCAAAATAACCGGACCGCCACAAGATCAAAGACAAAATTTTACATGCTGCCATCAACTAAGAAAGTACATATATATACACACAGCAAAATACCCAATTAGTAGCAAAGATGAGTATGATACCCAACCGGAGACATTATAAACACAATACTCTCTGATCACCATGGAAAATAAGAGGAGTATGGGGGCTTAGTAGTTCCTTCATTACATCCCTTGCCTCTTGTGGAAGCAAGGGATCTACAGCCCCATTCCATTAAAAATAGGAATACATTAAATTTTGCTTGGACCTATCGATGCAGATGTAATTATAGACAAAATAATATAAAAGAGTTGGTCAACAAGACAGCCTACTATAGGCAAGACAAGATAACCTAACAGGTCAACCACTAGTCCACCATGCAGGTAAATTATCAAAAAGAAGCATGAAAAAATACATACTGTAGGACCAGCCAACAGAGAAGTTCCGGAATCAGCAATTGCTGCACAGCCACTGCCGCAAATTCCTGAAATGATGTAAATATAAGGATGGCGACTACAAAAAACAAGAAAAAGCCAAAAATGATTTCTAATTTGCTTACCAGTCGTTTTACCATCAATCAAGACATCACCCATATCGAACTACCAACAAAAGCAAAGCAGTTATGTCAGAATATTGAGATAACCTGCTATCCAAATGTAACAGATTATAAAAGTAATGTTTAGAGTACCAACCTGCCAATACCCTTTCTGTGTCACAGGGACATACGTGTGCTCACCCTTGAAATGGTTCAGGTCCACCCCACCAAAAACTATCTGACCCCCTTCGTCTTCATCGGCATTGCGGTTAAACCAAAATGAGAAGACTGGTTCTTTTACAAGCCCCTGATTGACCATGTTGTACCTATGACAGTTGTAAAAGTCAGATGTTTAATCCATGTATCTCGAGTAACATTATAAGATATGATCAATTTGCAAACCAAAACAAACAATCTACTATTATACAAAACATTTTCAAATTATATACCACACAGGTACAGCCTTTCCAACTGATATCTCTTGAAACCCAAGTCCAAGTATACCATCAAACTTTGCTACCAAGAATGTGATGCTGGGCTCCCTGGTTGCTTCAATAAATTCCTAAAGTAAACCACATGATCAGCGACAGCAAACACCAACTGATGCCACTGTACTAATGCATTACTGTATGAAGTAACCAAAATCTTCAAATTACCTGATTCTTGACCACAAGATCACCCACTTTTACATGGTCTTGACTAAAGAAGCCAGAAATAGCACCAGTTCCATAATGAATATCTGCTGGTTTTCCTGTGCCCATGAAATCATGTTATGCTCTGACCTTGGTGGGAAAGATTCTCCCACGAAATGATGAACATGTCAACATACATATAGACACAGAGGAACACATGCAAACAAATAATCCAAAACGCAATATGTCCACTAGAACTACCATCAATAGCATCAATAATTTTTTTATCTGTATATAGCAAGAAAGTTCAATTTAAAAAACAACCTAGGAAGATCTACAGTTAATCAATCATCTAACAACACGCCACATATGCATGTACGTCTTGAAGGAGCATGTGTTCAAAGCGAATCGACAAAAAAATATCGCCAAAAAGAAAAAATCTGAATGTTCTACAACAATACAAATGCATGCATAGTAGCATGAGCATAAAATGCAAATATGAAAACAAATCCACTTTGATTAGTGTAAGTTGATATTCAGCAAGTAACTATGCAATGGCAATTGATGGAACAAAAATCTAAAAGCACCTATATGAGAATTCAAAATTCCATAAATACAAACACTAATTAAGATGCATTGAAATACCATTCTTCTTATAGGTGCTTGATTGGCCAGCCTTATACTTGGAATGGAAATAGCAGGCAACCTGAAGACAGAAATTAGATAATGACATTCTGCAATGCAACACAGCAAAGCAAATAGTAACCCTCTGCCAAACTAAGACAAAAAACTTACTGAAAAGTAGCACTTGGAAGAGGGCACCCATAGATTAGAACTACCAGTGTCAAATATCACAGTGAACTTTTGTGGGGGAGTACCGATACCAATCTCACCAAAGTACTGGGCATCCATGTAGTTCTTTAGTGATACTATGTCGATATCTTCTTCGTCACCCAAATTCCCACGAAGATAATACTTTCTAATAGAAGCTCGCAAAGCCTCTCCTTCATTGGACTCAAACTGGGCAGCAACACGATTGTTTTGATCAAATTTCCTCTTTTTAAGTCCAATTCTGACCAATCCATCATTGGGTGCAGCAAAAACCAAAGGCACCAAAAGGAAGCAAAGGAAAAGAACAGCCATGACTGGCTTTAGTGCTGTTCCCATGCTGATACTGAGCAATTCAAAAACAATACACAAAATCAATCACAATTGATCAAAAACTCTAAAATCAACTATAACAAATATCATAAAAACAAATAACCAGCTTCCTGCTACACTCTCAGCCAACTCCTACACAAAAAAAAAATTGATGACCCAATCAAAGGCACAATCCCTCAGTCAAGTTTTACAGACAAAAAAACCAGCTTATACATGTAGAATTGGAAACTTGAACACATTTATATTTGACAATAACATAACAGTTTCCTCCAAATGATAAAATCATCTTTCTACAAATTGTGTTCAGCCAAAATTTTGAAAACATAGTTGTGTTCAACTAAACCCATTATAGAATTTAAACTCCACAATTAATTTTTCATCCTTTCCTTCCCCAAAAGGAACAATAAACGAACATTTGTGATTGATTATTACATTAGTAACTTCTGAATCTCCATGCCCCACACTTACACTTCAATCAACAGAACAAAAACATTTTTTCTTAAGCTTAATCTAAAGCATTTAAAAGCTTTGCCAGGTCCCCTAAAAGATCAAAGGCCACAGACAAAACCAAAACCATATCCCTTTCCCACAGATTCTAAGCAACCATACAAAACCCCATCAGACACAAAGTCAACTCACGAAAAAAGCTATCAAATGAAAAAAAATCCAAAAAGGAAAAAAATCAAAAATTAGAAAAGGCTTATATTCCGATGAACAATCAACATGAAATTACAGAGTAATCGAGCAATTAAGAACAGAACGTACTCACAATTTCAGGCGATCGATAAAGACAGACGACGAGAAAGAGATTTTTTGTTGCTACCAAGAAAGAGTGAGAATATAATGGAAATATCGATACTTGCGTGAATAGAACACCGATTTTGTTGGTTCGGTTTTCTAAAAAGGCCCAAATTGACGTCACGGGGAAACTTGGAGCCCGAGCGCCGTACACGTGTCTTTGATGGTATATTCTTTTCTTATGTGCTAAGAGTTTAGAGGATTTTGATTTAATACAGCTCAAGACCATGAGGATCAATGTTTGTTACTGTCTCAACCAATTCATTGTGAGGGATTTTAAGGACATGTTTGGTCGCTTCTGACAAAACAAGGAAAAACATTAACCGATTGCCAATTGGTAAGTTTATTCATGAAATTTGATACTTATGATTTTTATTTTTTTATAATTTTTGATAGTTTTAAAAGAAATTTCAAACGGATTTGAGAAATGTATGATTATTGAAATTTTAAATGAATTAAAAGAAAATTTAATATATCAATATTCTTAAGCCAGCTTATTCCGTCAAGCAAATAAAGTTTTTGTGTTCGAAAGAACGAAGTTGAAAGAAAGGAATAAAAAGAAGGAATTTCATTATACCAAATTGGCAGACGAAAAAGAAAAAACGTGAGAGGAAGGAAAAATATAAGAGGAGATCAACAGGAATAAGAATACTATTTTTGTTTTGGATGAAATAGATTATCATAGTTACCGGTCATCGTGACCAACAGATCGGTGGCCGGCAGTGAGCAATATAATGGCTATAGGTGATTAGTGGATTAATATGTATTTATAAAATTATATGAAATTAATCGATATATATCTGAAAAATATTTTTCTTTTTAAAAGATTGAAATTAATTTTTCTTTTGAGTTAGAAAATATTTTCTATTGATTGATTTTTTTTTTAACACCTTAAATATCGAAAAATTTAGAAGACGTTTTTCTAATAAATTACTTTTTGAAAACAAACATGCAGATTGCAAGAAAATGAAATCATTATGCAAAATTAATCGCAATTGCTTGATCTTCAGGCTTTCGTGCATGAATTGAAATTGTTTGATTGGCTAGCCGGTGACTACTTTAGCAAGCTCAATCTATATATCTACGAAAACCATGAAAATCCAATAATGGGAACAGCTCGTATTATCTAAATTTTTTTTTATTGATTAAATAAGAAACATATATACAGCCATACGCACATGAGTTATTTGTAAAGAAGCAGAAATATACATAACACACATTTCACAATCGATGTGAGATTTTGAAGGAGCAGCTCACTCTTTCTGTGGTGACCGTTAGTAGAAGACTCACATATCATATAAGTTTAAAGTTATTGCAATTAGAATTTTAGAAAGCTACGCAAGCTTAAATGCTGTAATTAGGTATAGATTGGATTAATCAAACCGTGACATTTCGAAATATGCTTCAAAACAATGCCCTAGATGGAAATAGGCGAGACCAGGCATCACCAACCTGACCTAACTTCCTAAAGTTGGACCACGTTGTCTAAGCAACAAAGAGTCAGAAGTAGATTTTCGTATATATATAGATATTTAAAACTCAACCCACAGTTTGTAGTTTATTCTGTATATTTCTGGTTAGTTTAAGTGGTTCTTTAATGAAAATGGCTGAATTGTTAATTATAAATGTTATTAGCATTTCGGGTCATTTTAAAAATGGAAAAATTTGTGCTAGCTGTAGGTTTCATAATCAACTCAACTGCTCTTTTATACTTATGTTAACTACCAGTTCAAGAGTCAACACCTTAAACTAGTTAGGGTTCCCCCTTCTACTGGTAACTCATGGTCATAACTCGGTATATGGGTGGTCTCATATATCAAGCTAATCAGAAAAACACAGTCTGTGATTGGTTTGGTATATATGTGAGCTTGTATGCCAAAGTGTAAGCAAGTCTTTGTCAGTTAGGTAAACAGGAATTAATCCCCGTACAACTTTTTCATGTGAGCTTATATGCGAAGCTTAGTGATGGGTCTTTTAGTGCTCAGTATTTGCGTGTGCTTTGCTTCCATATATAGGAATGCAGTGCTTTCTGCATATGATATTGCGAGTGATAATATGAAAGATGATTGCTAATTGACTAATAAAATTGGATATCTTTCTATTGCAAAAATTAAAGATGAAAAAAATGGATGAACTGAAACAAAACCCATAATTTCATATTGAAAAAAAAAAGAAGAAAATTACTCATTGCACTATACACTGTCCAGTTACTATAATATTTAGATATGTTCTCATACATTGTTGTCAATTATTTAACGAGAACTTATCAACACTGTTGTTTATAGTGCAGCCATTGTTAGCACTGTTATTTGTTTGATGAACACTGCCGCCATTAACAATGGAACTAATTGCTGCAACTAAAGCCGCAGTGAACTTAGGGTCTGCAGTAATAGCACTAATAGTATCCAACAATTCAGGTTCCTGTTGCTGCTGTGGCGATTCCATTTCTTGAGGTCTTAAAAGAGCTGAAAATTTATTAGATGGGTTATTAGTATCGCACACAGCTTGAGCAGAAACAAGCGGTGCAGAGGCGAAACTTTGTAGGAAATAGGGTTGAGGTCTTTGAAAGGGATTGAAAACTTGAGGTTGATGAGTAAGGTCTAATGTTACAGTAGGAAATGGGGCTGAAGCTGAAAGTGTTGCGAAGCCTGCAAAGGGGTAGGAAGGAAAAGTTTTTGTACATGAATTGATGTTTGTTAGCCCATCTTGGCTTTGCATAGATCCTGAAAGTAGCATTTGTGCAGCTGCTGATGTTGTAGATGCCATTGCTATTGCTGCTGGAGGAAGCGGATGGTTGTGATAACCTTCATATGTTGTAACAAGTATCGCTTTGTTCTCTACACTTCTTTGTACCTATATATATAGTTTAACAATGGCCATTAAAATGGATACAGGCTTAAACAACTAGTGATTAATACAAAAAGCATTATTTATATTAGGGTTAAAGTAGAAAGAAAAGAAATTAGGAAATCGGGAGATTATAATCTATTTTGGACTCGTTTAAACAAAATGGAAGGTAACTAATAAAAGAAAAAGATTCGGCAGAAATAAAATAATTTACTTGTTTACGGACGGGACATCCGGAAGCCATGGTACATCGATAATAAGCTCGAGGACATGGGTTACCTTTAGCCATTTTTTGTCCATATTTTCTCCATTGGCATCCATCAGAGATCTACAACATATAAATTGAAGATATAATTAATAATAAAGGAGTATTAATTAAGCTTATAGTACTTCCCTGAAAGTAGTGAGTCATATAATGGGCATGCATGCGTGTTCGTGCGTTGTGTCGCTTTCTTGGGTTACTTTTCGTGTATAGATATATAATGAAGTTAATCAAATTTTCAAATTGTAAATTAAGAAAATGAAATTAATCAATTAAGACAATAATTCAACTAAATATGTTTAGCTCTCCTACCATGGATGCCTCTGAACGAGCTCGAACGGAGACACGAGCTTTTCTCATCATACAAGTCGAAATAGTTTCTGGTTTCTTCTCTTCGTCTTGTTCTTCTTCTTCACCATTATAACCATTTCTTGAAGCATTTGCATTATTACTAAACTTGGGGACTTTGTTAGGAATCCATCCATGAACTAATGCTTCTTCTGAAATATCTCCATCAATTCCATTAATCGAGCTACTGTTAATCATCATCTGTGACCTATTATTACTATTATTAGTACTATTATAATCCATCGACTCAACTATATTAGGGGATGATAATATTGCACTGCTCTGCGACCTTTCGTCCTTGATTAACTGTGATGTATGATGATCATCAGCGTTACCCAGATGCAGAAAAGGTCTTGCAACCTAAAAAAAATTATTACAAATTAACGGTAATCACTATTTGTAATCAAAATATATGTAGATATAGAAAGATTAACTAAATTACCTCCTCTTTCGTCACTGTAATAGGCTTTTGATTTTGGTTTCTTTGCGTGAGTGCAAGAAGCTGCATCTTTAGGGAATGGTAATTGTGATTCACCTGATTAATCATGCCTTTTAACCGCTGATTTTCTGTGTTCATTTGGTTTATTTCGGCCTGCAAAACTGCAAGCTGCACCAAACAAAATAAATAAACAAGATCGTTTAATAGGAAGAGTATCAAGAAAATAAATCAGAATTAAATACATAACTTCAAAACTCAAATCCTAGATTTTTATACCTACCTCTTTCTTTCTATGAGTATAACCTTGCTTGTTTCGAGACAGTCCATCTTCCACTAATGATTTATTATCACTAATAGAAGTTCTTCCCGTTAGAAGATTTAAACCAGTCTGTGTGTAAAAAGAAAAGCTTAAAACATAATTATCAAAATAATAATAATAATAATAATAATAATAAACAACTATGAATAATCTATAACTTTTACATACATGTGCATCTTCCTTTTCATTATCCTGTTGCTCTTTCTTGACAGTATCAGCAGCCGGTAGCGGATTACGTTTATGATTGGGATGATGAGAAAAGAAATCCATCTCAATAAGCACTCCTTTTCCATTACTGGAAATTGAATGATTATCATTAGTTATGGAGTCCATAGAATTGGTTTTTATGTGTTCATAAGAAAAGAATGAGAGAAGAAGGAGAGAAACGGGTTAATATCAGAAAATTAGAATAAAGAAGTAAAGTTGAAAAAGAGAAATCGAAGACCAGGCATTAAAAAGGAGAGAAGTGGACTAAGAACCAAATAAATGTGAAATGAGCGATGATATTAGAGAAGATGAATATGCAGAAAAGATTAGACTTGGCCGACGAGAATGAGGTAAGGTCGTGCGTCAATTTGGACAGGTGGCTGCGGCTTTCTTGTTTATATTCTTGAATTTGAATGCTGCTAAAGGAGAGAGAGAATTTTTGTTCAGTGAAAAAAAAGAAATAGACATATATTGCCATGTTGGTCATAAGGACTCTGATCTCATTCTGTATGCTCACGTTTAGAATAGAAGGAGTTGAAAGTAAACATAAATAAATAAATTTATAGAATTTAGAAACTGAAAATAGAGGGGAAAATGGATAAATCTTGTTCGGATTAGGTTTACGAGCTCATACCCATGGATCATTTATTCACAATTAAATAAATAAATAAATAAATTTTATTGTTGATATATATTATATAGCTGCTCAGAAAGATGGCTTGTTCTTTCTAAATTCAGATTGACATGGCCAAAATTCGTAAATTGCGGCTATATATATATATATATATTCAAGTCATTTCCTTGTATGGAAACCAAAAGAGCAAATTTCAAGGAGGTAGGTTTCTATTTTTATTTACTTTTTTCTTAAATTTGGGTCTTCTAAATAAAAATAAAATGAGAATCTTATTTACAGTTTCTATTTAAATGCAGCATGAAATGTGGGGGTTTAGTAAAAGAGGAGTGAGTGTGCTGTGTATGAAGACCGCCGTCCCGATTGGCTCGGCGGATTACACGTGAGGGGAGAAACAGGCCAATAGCCAATAGTCAATAGTCAATGACACAGACGGCTACTTTTCACTTATCACTGCATTTGGGTCCCACACTTAATTTGACTCCTCACGTTTTCGATCATATACGTGCGGTGTTAGATTAGACTTTCTTTTTCAGACTTCCAATATTTAAAATCCAATTTTACCCCCTGATTTGAGAACAATGAAATGAATGATAAAAAGTTAGTACTAAATACAAAATCAAAGAATTCAAGATCCACAAGTAACATATATAATTAATAATAAAAAAATATTATACATTAGAAGTTGAAGACCACACAAATGAAAGTAATATTAAAACTTAATTTCTAGGTTTTGAAGATAATTTATATAAGTCACATCTTATCATAGGTAAAGTCAAAATACTGCTAATTTGTTCTCACATGATACCTCACTTTAATTCAATGAGGCCTAAATATAGTTAGTCTTCTCTAACAAGGAACTGCAAAATTCAAACAAGTCCATGACTAGAATGAAGTGCGAGGTAGCAAATTGACCAATTGATAGAAATATATGAATTTTATATTTTTTAATTTCAAATATATTCCTCCAAGAAAAAGGGAAATCAATTGGTGGTCACAACAAAAAGGTTGATGATCTGTTTGAAATTAATCAAACTTGAAAATCAATAATGATGAAGCTTCATGTAATTTCACATTTTCACTTTCTATTCAAACGGTGATTGTAATGATTTGCTAACTAAATTGAAAATTTCAAATTAGGGACCGCTTTTCATCATACAATGGGAAGAACCAATTAGCCTATCTGATTTTTTTATTTTCAGAATTGAATTATTTTGATATTCCCATATTTGGGCAGGACATGAATTTTCTAGTCTCTGGTTAATGAAGTTTGCCTCTGCAAGTTACACTGTTAGTAACAAAAAAGGAAAGAGCCATTCAAAAGTCAATTAACCTTAGCTAAAAAAGAAAACTAATAGAAAATTGTGTTGACATGACGCATTTTCTAGATCGTCGATCATTATCGATAAAGTTTAAATTTCATTAATAATAAAAAAATTTCACTTTTGATTAATTACTTCAAAATAAAACTATAATTCAGGGCATTATATATGACTTTGACTCGGTCAACAGATGTTTTAATTTGTTGTGTTTGCCAACTCAAAACGTGGAAAAATCATACCTATATTATACTGATGATACGTGGAAGGAAGAAAGGTAGTGGACTTTGAAAACTGGCAGTACGTTCATATGTAGAGTTGTGTATATATAATGGATTCCAATATAGTACCTTGCTATGTACATACACTTTCTTTTTTCATATTACAGGTGTCTCAAGTACTATTTTAATCTTTATTAACCAAATTCAAATTTTTCTTTTTTTTATATAAATTTGAATTGGTTACGAAGCACATTTTTATATTATTTTAATTAAAATTCTAATTTTAGTTTACTTTTAAAGCATAATTGCAACAAATTGATAAATTCAAGATATTATAATTCATTTTTGAGGTGCCATTGCATCCTAAAACTAAAACCAAATTAGAATGCAATTGCAACTAGTTTAATAAGTTCAGATTATCCAAATTACATATGTCGATTCAGAGTGAAATTGCAATTTCATGAAAAGTTGAAAAGTCCGGCTTGAAATTGATGGTTAGCCCGTCAAAATCCTGAACTTTCGCAAACAATCAAATTTAAGGTTGAACTTCAGCAAGAAAACTTTCAAAATGAAACCTTCTTCCAACATTACTTTGGTTAATAGCCTCATAAAATCTGGAACTTGTTAACATTTCTACAAGAAACTGTAACTCGGAAATCAAAAAGGAACAAGCCATAAAAAGATGGAAATTGTTGAGGCTCTACTCACAAGATTGCCATCAACATGGCACGAATTTTGGCTCGAAGGTCATTAGAAACTTCAGCAGTTTCAGACTGCTGAGATTGAGGCTTTACCTCTTCATATGATTTTGACAAGTCCACAGAAGCTTCCCTACTAGCATCATTACCACCCTCGCTAACTTTTGATTGATCTGATTTTGTGAGAATCTCTCCTTCCTCCAAATCTGCTTCTCTTTCTGACCGAGATCTCTTTCTGTGCTTTACTGATTTTTCTCGATGCCGATGCTCATTGCCATAGGAGCTACTGTGCTTATGCTGATCTTTCGAGTGTCTAAGCTCATCATCATCTGACTCATGCTTGTGACTATGTCGAGAGTGTGCATGCTCATCATCATCAGAGGAGCTGTTATGTTTGTGCCTAATTTGAGAGCGAGTAGATTCATAATCAGGGCTGCTGTGCCTATGCCTCCGTCTAGAGTGCCTTCCATTGTCTAATGAGCTCTCATACTTGTGGCCATGTCTAGAGCGCCTATGCTCATCTTCAGAACTATCTTGATCATGCTTATGCTTATGCTTATGCTTATCTTCAGAACCATCTCGATTGTGCTTGTGCCTATTTCGAGAGCGAGTGTATTCCTCATCAGAGCTGTCATGCTGATGCCTCTGCCCACAGTGCCTTTCATGATCTAATGAACTGTCATACTTGTGCCTATGTCTAGACCGCTTATGTTCATCTTCAGAACTATCTTGATCGTGCTCATCAACTGAGGTGCTGCTGTCCTTATGCTGATGTTGAGATTCCGTGTCTTGGGAAGAAGAGCATCTTTTCCTGTGTTTATGCCTGTCCCTGCTGTGGCGAGAAGAGCGGTGGGATCGTCTCTTTTTCCTAGAATGCTTGTGATTGCTGACCTCTTCCGATTCCTGCTCTTCCTCTTCTTCTTCTTCCCTTTTAGATCTAGAACGGTAGCTCCTTTTTGATCTTCGTTCAATATGTTCACCAGCAAATCCTTTACTTTCTGGTTTCTCAATTTTATTACAAGCATCAACATCTAAAGGAGCCAAACTGCCCTCCCTTTCTCGGCCAGCAAGTGGTAAAACCTGAGAATCCGAACCAGATAACACAGATTCGGACGGTTCTGCAGATAACCCTCGCGATGGTTCACTTTTTAAGGGAGCAGCTCCACTTTTTATCAGGGCTGCAAACATCTTTGCTCGTTTTAGTCTCTCAGCCTTTAACTTCTGCTCTCTGGTCAAGCTTGCTTCCAAAGAATCAGCCTCACTTGCGGTGGCAACAGCTGCTGACTTTGCGATGGCTTTAGCTACAGGGATCGAAACACCAGGCACCCCATTCTGATCTGGCTTCTGATTTGAAGTTTGAGGTTGAGCTGAAAGGAGGCTGTCCCCACCTTCATTGCTAGGACCTTGACCGATACCATTTATTGCCCTAGATAGTGCTCCTAAATTGGGATTTTTAATGCCTTTCGTAGCTGCCTGAAGAATAGCAGCAGCAGCTGCTGCATCCACACTAACTCCAACTTGAGGCTGAGCAGATTTTGAAGGTGGTTCCTGTCCATCTTTCTTTGACTTCCCAATTACCATTTTAAACTTTTCTTTCCTGTCAGATTCGTATGGTATATCAGATGCTAAGGAAAGGGCATCAGTTTCCTTGGATCCAGTTTTCTTGTCCAACCCATGGCCCAGAGAGTCATTCTTTTCTGGAATGCTCTTGCCAGATAACCTTGACTGTAACCAAGAACAAGTAAAAAAACATCAGAAAACTAAGGCAAATCAAGTTTGCCTTTGATGCAAAAGATTTGAAAATTAAATTGTCATAGAACTTCACAACAAATTTAACTTTACAACCAATACAAGTAGTTTTAGGTATTAAGACACTTTTGCAAATAAAGAAGTTCACGAAAATAATCTACAAATCTGATTGTCCATGACATGATTACCGTAATAAATTTAAAGTGAAGTTCCCTCTTCAGATTCAATAAAATATCAGGCTAGAAACAGAAATATAATTAATTTGTAGTGAATTCATACGAAATGCGCTTAACAACGCTCCTTACGAACAAGAATCAGATGCAAATAACTCACAATTAGAAGAACTTAAAAATTAAGGAAGAACACACCTCTTGAGCTTTTTGGAGAGCTTTTATATAGTAAGGATGATATTGGTTGGAAGGCAGAAGGAATGGAAACCTCCCATGCTTAGTGTCTTGCTGAACCAGAACAGCCTCAAATTCTTTTCCGTTTCTCAGAATGAACTCAACTATCTTATCAACTACTCTCTTCAAATCAGATGGAGGCTCTAAAATAGTAGTCTCAACCTTGGACAAGCCAGGGGAAATGAGAGGTTGCAACTTATTCACAGTAGAAGATACTGAACCAACAGAATCACCATCTTTCTTTACCCCAGTTGCAGTTCCTGTCTTGACTGTACTGATAGAACGATTTCTTTTTATGACATGAGACTTTTCCTTCAAAGAAGGAAATGGTGGCTTGGAAAGGGGCTCACCTTTCAAAGTTGAACTCAAAGAAGAATTGTTTTGTACATATCCACCAGAAACAGCTAAACTATCAGATGCACTAACAGCTTCCTCAAGGCTATTTTTGGTAAGAGCTGGGGCATTCTCAGCTGCACCTTCTTCGTCCTCTCCAGTCCCATATACAGAACCAAGCAGTGACAATGCACCACCTACGCTACTCATCTGATCAAGGCCACTATCAGCTTTGTTCTCTTCTTCTACAGCTCTTCCATCAGTGCCAGACATCAGAAGTTCTTGGTGATCAACAAGAAATCTGAAGTAAGGATGAAGATTATGATCAGGCATCAAGAATCCAAATGTTGGGTTGTCTCCCTGTTTCACTCTCAAAACAATTTCTGACTGCCCACCATGTTTGCTCACAAACATGGCAGTTCTTGCAATGATCTGGTGCACCTTCTCTGTTGGAGGCTGAAAAAACAGAAAAAGAAAAAAAATTCCTTCTCAACAATGGAAAATTTAAGAAAAGAGAAATACCAGGAAAAAGACATCTTACGAAATTGTCTCAAGTAATAACCCAATGACTCTCATATAAATATATATTCAGATAACCATTAAGATCAAGAAATAGAACTCTGAAGATATCTATCCTCTAATCACTAGAGGATGCCTGATAAAGTAACGAATATCTATCATCCTAATCCCACCTGTTCGGCCCCTTGTCAAGACATGAAAAGAAGACAAGGTGCCTGTGAAATGGCAACCTTGAAGAACTCCCATCCTGCTCCGAGCATCTGAAACTTAGACATGGTAAGCCTTAGAAAAACACATGCACCTTAGATATCTATCATGTCGCCACACTAGATAAGCATCAAACAAACAACAGCATCAGGACAAATAAAATTTTTAATAAGTAAAGAGCAAGCAGGGTGCATGCCTACCAGGTTTTGAAGTAAATGTTCAGGGACTGAGAAAGGTGGCTGGAAATCAGACTCAGTGTCAGTGTTCTTCAGGTCAGGGGATTCAGTGGGGCCTCCATAAGAAAAGGCAACTGCATGATAGCCACCAGCATTCTCTCTTTCTGCTTCATTTTCCAAATCTGAAAACAGACAAAAGGAAATTAAAACAAACAAATATGTGACTATCTGCCTGAATATGGTGCCAATATGTATGAACAGCAGAACACAAGCTCTTAAAATCAAAAGAATAAAAAGGGAAATGCAAAAATGAGGCAAGGAAATTCTTACTTGTCATTCTGAAAGATGAAACTTTAGTTAACAAAATTTGATCCTGCAAACTTAGAAAAACAATCGAAAAATACACAATCCCAAAATACCATGTTCCCGTATTCAAGCTGAATTCCACATTAAAAGAGGCTTCATATTAAAAATGTGCAGACAAATATGCTAATGGGGGTAACTGCTATAGCTACTGCATGCTAAACCGTTAACTAGATATCAAGTTGGTAGGCTTAGACCACCCATGAGGCACCAATACATGCCATCTGCTTAAAACACTTTCCCTTTTTAATTTCCAGTTAAGTATGAAAAATAAAAATATCCAAATTAAGCACTAAAAAGGCATTTCGATTGAGAGAAATGCAGAGGAAAGAAGTGCAGCGGAGAATTTAAAAAAACAACTTCCACCATCTGTACATTTGATAGAGGAAAGAAAAGTAACTATAAATTATCATCCCATTATGTACTTCTCCTCAAAAAACACAATTTGAGAAAACTAAAATCTGTAATACTGGTTATTCTAAATTATAAAATATATCCTACGAATACATGAGAAGAACAAAGAAAAAAAAAAAAAGGAACCTTATCTCATATAACAATGGACCTCTGTCATCCTCACTAGCATAAATTAAATTTCCCAACTCACCGTGAAAAGCCATAAAAACAACACATATCGAATTGTATAATACAATGTGACACGAGCAACAACCCACCACCAACGACCAAGTAAATGACTTCAATTGCAGTACCCAGTTCAAAGCCTTATCCATTGAAAATATTTTCACATAAGATAAAGAAACAGAGATGAAATTTATGACTTGCCTTTTACATTTTAAAATCTCAAATAATAAACCTAAATAAGCACTTCTTTTTATCTGCAAGTTCAGATTAACACCAACCGATGATAATAATAATGAGAAGAAGAATAACAATAACGGTTACCTTGCTCATCGGACGGTGAGGGTAAATCGAGGTAGCGTTCGTGATCGAGTTCGGATTCGAGAGAACTGTCAGGATTAGGAGACGGAGAATGGTGACGGCAGCGGCGGTTGCGGTTCCGCGGCGGAGGCGGGGCAGACAGGAGGTGGCGCACGTCGTAGCGGTCTATAGAAAGTGAGTTCCACTCGACAAGCGCATCAGCCGAGTTGACGAACTCAGCCATCGAGTCGTCGTCGAAAAGCAGCGCGTGGCGGCCTACTACCTCGAGATCCATTTCGGACCGCTAAATTGAAGAGAGAATTGAAAAAATGAGAGAGAATTGTAACCCTAAAAAATAGCCGTTTTTGATTACGCAGGGAGGTGAATCAGGTGGCGTGGAACAAAGGTGATAGTTAATCAAGTGATCAGAACATTTGAACTTCAATATATATACCAGGGAAAATTTCCCCCAGACTTTTCCCTGTTTCTGAAATCTGAAGGGAAAATTTTCCCTTGACCTCGAACGACAAGAAATCTTTCTTGTTGTCTGCAATTTGCGGGGGAATTTTTCTCTTAGATTAAAACTAAATAGACCATAAAACTGAAGGAAATGGGCCCAAACATCAAAACCTGATCCAATAAAAGTATGTATGGGATCGAACCATTCACGGCTCGGAATTGAATTGAAATGCTAGTGGCATTCAAATTTTGGATAGTAAACTCAAGCTCATTCCAACTTTAAAAATTAAGCTGGAAATCCGTTTTTGAAGTTCGAAATCAGTTTATTTATAATTTACGGTTAAAAAAATGTTTTTTTTATAGATTTAATTCAACTCTTTAAGTGTATTAGATGAACTTTTTTAAATCGAGTCTCATAGCAGTTTATAAATCTTTTTAGTAAACCTCGTAACAAATAAAAAGAAAGGAATTTTTATATATTTAAATATGAATCAAATAATAATTAATATTTTTTAGCGAGTCACAATTATTAAAATTGATTAATAAAAATTGATTACCTCGAAAGCAATGTCTACCAAAATTCAAAGTTGGAAACAAAATGTTTAAATATATAGCACTTTTAATTTATATAAAAAAAAGCATCTTAAACGTTTTGAAAAATAGTGAAAAAAAACGCGTATTGATTATCTATAGCTTTAACATTTTTTGTTACCTCCAAAGACCTCTTTTTCATATTTTATACATGGAAATAGAGAAAAAAATTGTTTATTATTAATATTAATAATAATATTGAAATAATATAACCAGTAAATAATTATAACATTGTATTTATAGTATTATTAACCTTTTATTCGATTTTTTTTTTTAGATGCAAACGAATGGACAAATCCGAAAAAAGAACTAGAAACCACTCTTGGCCACACAATCCCCTATATGTCCTATGAAAGCAACTGAGAAAATCTCCTTCGGGGGCTGATGAAGAACAGTCTTTGCCCAAACCATTAAAAACCACCAAATTTGCCGTTATACTTTCCTTTGCATTGTTATTAAATCGATACCCTCATAAATTTGGAACTAAACCTTACTTGTATTGTTATATCACTATTATTTCTTTATTTTTCCGACCCATTAGCTTTCGTATTTGAGAGATACGCAAATGATCTAATCGTTTGATTTATTTTTTTCTTACAGGAAAAAGAAAAACCAACCAAATTATCGAGAAACTTCTAAAACTTTAGAACTTCAATATTTTTTTTATTATCAAATTTTCCTTTTTAAATTCACCATCTCTTGATTTGGTGATTTTTGTATTAGTAGTTCACGATTAAAAAGAAAACTACAATGCAAAGTCCAAAGGAAACAAACAAAACCCAGAAATATACAATCGCAAAAAGATCATGAAAAACAAAAGAAATGGAATTGCCATTATGCCCTAAAAAAGCCCTATAATATACAACAACAAATGAAGAGATACAGATCTCGTTCCACCATTCTCCAATATTTCACAAGTTTTTACAAATTTAACATGGCAATTGACCTTGTGCGTAAATCAGATTGCCACGGGTGGCGTCGCTTTGGAACTCCGCAGCTGCTCATCCAAATATTTGACAGTAGACTGGAGGTATTTATCATTTGCAGTCAAACAAAGCCTTGCAGTTTCAATCAGTTTCCAACAAACTTCAAATATGTCATGGCTTACCTGTCCAAGACAAGGAAAACAGGAAAGGCTATGATTTAAAAATGCAGACAAAAAACTTCGAGCAGTAAGTCATGGAAAGTGGGACCATACTTACAGGGATGCCGCTGTCAAAAAGCATTAAATATAAAATTACTAAAACATTCCTTAATGAATTAAAATGGATTAGATCACTCAATTTTGTGTTAAAAATGATGCACCATAAGTTTGTATTTCAATTTTTAATTTTTTTTTTTAAATCAGTAAAAACATTGAAGCAGTATTAAGTAACCACATAGCCGATTAGAAATAAGCAGAAGTACGTCTCCAGAATAAAATAGTTCGTTGTCACTCGCTCCAGCAAAAATTTGACCGGTGCCTTTATAGGTATTTCACTGCACAAAGGCAATTAAACCCTTGTGCTCTTAAGCCTTTAGCAAGAAACACTAACATGGAGCATTGAACCAGTAAGATGGTTTGGCTTCAATTGGTAATAGCAGGTGTAACCTCCATGCATAGATATCATGTGCTAAGTGCTATCCATGGGGAGAAAATGAAATTGCAATGTATCTCAATTTTTGTAGACACAAGGTTATGGATCTTCATTTTTGAAGATGCAAAGTGACAATAATAGATCAACTCAATCATATTTCACAACTTACTTTGAAGGATAATGCTATGCAGTTACACGCTTCAAGTGCCATGCTTCCACGAGCGGCCTTAATTCCAGCATATCACGTGGTCAGGAATAGAAATGGTCCATTATTGTTACATAAATATGTTTTGCACATCATAGTTACCTTGGATGGCTCTTGGTCAATAGCACTAACTAGATTATGAAGAACACGTTCAGACAGTGAGACAAGTTCGTGCACATAGGATGAATCTCCAAAGAACGACCAGTCGCTGCCCAAAATCTGAATGAAGCAAATGCTGAAAAAAATATCAGGAGCTAGAAGATATAACATCAAAATTGAGCAAACACTTGCATCGCTTGTGTGCAACATTTTAACATGGCCTCACTAGGAATACATCAAGATACAAGCCAGCAGTAGCTTTCAAAGGTCGAATAAACAGTGGCCCAAACTACAAGCAAAAATCTAATTTGGCAATCATGACAAGTCTTCATAATGTCTAATCCACTCAAACATGAACAACATAGTAAGGGACCACATGCAAGCCTGATAAACATAAAGAATGCATTCATGTTTCTATAATCATTTCCACCACGCTTGGCCGTTTACTACAGATTGGTTACTTGAAAAAGAAATGTGCTCATATGAAAGATCTTTGTCGCTAATTGAAAAAAACAATAATAAACAAGGGGAGAAGGAAATGCATTGAGAAAGTTCTGCATGCTATTAATAAGTGTACCTTTACCTCTGAATTATCCAAATGGTACGGGAGCTTCTTTTGAGAAAGTGTTGCCAACAATAGAATTATTGCACAAAATATCCTTGATGTGATTCTTGGCGTCACCCTACAACATTTGAAAAAATATATATAATCATAAAGTTGACAACTAGGATGAGTTGCAACAATTATAAGGGGCAATACAAAAAGCTTACCATGATCTTGTGTACATGAGAGAGAGAATACTACTAGGAATTTTTGTAACACCTCGGTCAGCATTACCTTCAGATGAAAAAAGGAAAATATAGGCAAAATGTTAAAAATGAAAACAGAACTTTTTAGATACAACCAATTGATAGCATGCCATAACAAAAGATCAAGTCTAAGAGAAAAAAGCAATACAACTAATGCTTTCACAATTTGCAAATTACTCTGTTATTTTTTTCAAATTATCATTCAAACTCCTAATACAATCATCTGAATGTTGAGCAGCAAACCCAATATATTCATTTACATACCATGATCAAGAGGAAAAAATTATGACCTAAATTGATTCTTCAAACAAACCTGGTAAAAAGATTCCTGTAATCAAGCTATATGATGTGGTTTACAGGAAGCTCACACATGGCCCTATGCAAAAGTGGCAGACCTGGAATTTCTATTATATTTATTTTTTATCTTATTTCTTTTCAGTTTGTTGTTGTTGTCCATGTTCTTAGCTGTATGCAGTGATAGGGGCATGTTTGTTTATGTTCCCTAAAACGTAGGAGAAGTTTTCTCCACAAAACTATTTCTTTGATCTTTGATGAATGGAATGGGTATGAGAAAAATTTCAGAAAGTTTACTTTTGAACACAAGAGACTGCAGATTCTCTCTAAGTCTGTCAACATAGGTAGAAGGAAGAACAATCCCTCTATCCCGCCCCATCTAAACCCTGCCTCTCTATTCCAAGGACCCATAACTAGATCCCAAACTGGGGACCATAACATTCCATGATCTCATTGCTTTATTTTTAGAATATAAAAGAACACTTATAAAAATTGCAACAATGTCACAAAAGAACAATAACAAAGTAAAGACATGATTTAATTGATAGAAAAGATATAAAGTAATGAAAATTCAAAGACCTGGAACCATAACCAAGAGGCTACATAGTTTTCGAATGGAGGACAGTATGCCATCAATATCGATTGCAGTCCACGTGCCTACACAGAGAAATAAGGCAATCAGCAAGCAACTAAATCAGAAAACTCGCCCCTAAAGCCAAGAAAAAGATTTCACACTTTAAATGCTGAAAAATAGAACCCAGAACATGAGGAGAATTTTCTTAAACTCAGAATGCAGAATCGAATCTAACACAACAACCAATGGTTCATTTTCAAGTGTCGTTTGCCATACACTGTTGCAAACATTCATAGGAAGTGCAACGGCAAAAGTATATACAATCTTTAATTTAATAAAAAACTAGACCTTCAGTTCGACTCCATGCTTCAGGTCCTAGGGCCTACCCATGGTTGGTGTAACGTAAGGAAGAATATAGGGCAATTAACTCTCAACAATTAGGGATAGAATAAGATGATTTTGGTTGAAACAAAATAACATATCAGTTTCAAAGAAACCCTAAGAATTAAAATTCTGAATTCATAAATAAAAACAATCCCCAAAAAATTGCTGATGTCCTATTTATATTAGTTAGGACAAATCCTAATTCTATACTGAAAAATATTCCTAATTAGTTTAAAGTCTTAGATTGAATAGTATTCCTATTTAGCTAAATCCTAAGTAAAACTGAAACATTATTCCTAATTAATTAATATTCTTTAATTTAATTAAGAATTCTAAATAAAGAAGGAAACTAAAAGAAAACTTCTTAATTAGTCTTGGATGCTCCTGCATCATGGTGCTTGCTATTTTTTCCAACAAAATGTATTAACAAGATCTGTAAAACATTTTATGTTCTACAAAGGCTCCACTAAGAATTTGCAAGTTAGGAGCACATATGGCATAACAAGTAGGGTATGTGTAGTGTTAACTGATGTCCAATATACACAAATTAATTTTCCTTCCAAGCAAATTTGTTTGCATACTGCAATAAATTTGCTTTACATATGTAGAAGTAGAATGCCAACAAGCTTAAAGACAATTCAAGACCAATAAGACTCCATATATTATGCATAAATATGACCACAAGCATCAATTGCATAACCATGGTAAATGATTGCGAATGTTTACTTATGAGAGAAATGAACTAACCATCTGTGAAGTCTACATTTTCTAAACAGCTTATTGCAGATACAATGAGCCCATCTGAATGGGAAATTAACCCACTTAACAATGCAACCTGAGATATTGAAACATGTATGAGTTTATACAAGGTTCATTTGATGTATTATATAAGCACAGCAAAAGCAAGAACATTACCTCAGCAGTTTCAAGATAAAGATTTAACTGCCTAACTTGAGCTGAAATAGAGGGTACAGTGACCTCGGCAAATGCTATGCAAGATTTGATGAAATTGAGATGCTTTTTTCCATCTTTCAGAGCTTTAGTTGCCAAATAATTGCTCGAGTGAACAAGAGTTTCCTGCAAGTAAATTTTTCGTGCTGGATAAATAGCTCGGAGTAGAATGGGTGGCAGTCTGGACATGCTTCTAAAAAAGAATTTGACATCTTTACCCAGTATCAAAGTGAACTTACATCTATAACTTATAAGCCCAAAATGGCAAACCTTATGTTAAACATGCACAAGTGTATGCCAAAAATATTGCTAGTTGCTGGTGATCTTAGAATTTATTGATTGCAGGTTGATGGCGATCTAATCTACAACTATCCTGATAAAGAACCTCGGTGTAGTCATGAAACAATTTCACATGCCCAATACTGACTAGAATAACTCTAGTATAGTATTAAACCCCTTCACCCTGTTAAGACTTCTCTCTAGCCCTCATCCCCAGCTTCCCAGCATGCAGCTAGTAGATACAAAGTTCTATTATGATATTTAGTGCTCTAATAGGTGCAAAACTTTTACAAAACCCAGAATATTCTTTTCACTAAAACTTCTACCAAACATGAAAGAACAAAAAAAATAAATTATTGCCTACATGAGAAAAAGGTAAGTTATTTATGCTTGGACAGCTTGATTAACCATCACTAATATTAGCATAATCCACACATGATGGAGATGAATTCACCATGTCTATGGATAACTAGGCAAAATAAAACCCTACTCTAACAGCTCACAATTAGAAATTTAAAATGCTTGCAGTTATGTAGGTTTTGTGAGACCTGAAAACTACAAAAAAGAGAGATAATGGGCTCCATTTGCAAGTTCATTAATGAAATATGCAACAAACCTTAAGTCCGTTTATGCTTCGAAAAGCTCCACGACATTCAACGAAAAATGTTAAATGCTGTTCCATCCGCACCCCAAAATCAGCCTAAGAGCCCAAAGCAACAACCATTATCAACTAATCCAAATTGCTTTTTGAAAGGTTACTTCAAGCCTCCTCTCCTTATTCGAGAAGAAATTGAAATGAACTTAGAATACAACATTGTATTTAGCTAGCTGGGATGAATTACCATCTGGACAAAACGAGAAATCAGGCGTGCTGGCTGTTGCTTTTCATCATCTTTCATTTTTGCAAAGTCTATACCATCATATAGAGACTGAGCAATTTCGAAAAGCAACTGTATGGTTGTTGGATCATTTATACGGCCATTCCTGCCAAAGTTGATTATAAATGCCACCAAAGTGTCAAAAAATTTACGTGTAATATTCAGTAAGAAAGATTGGCTTAAAGAAAAATAAAAATAATGAATGACTTATATGAAAGAGCACAAAACAAAAATATATCCTAAATAGAGATGCTCATAATGGATTACCAGAATATTTTGAATGCCTGAAAAACTGATATATCTATGAGTCATGTGACTACCTTGTTGCCATATTAAGAATATACATATCAATGACATTCTTAGAGCTCCCATGCATTACGTCCAAGATCTCAAGAAAATGTTTCTGCAGAAAATTGATCACAAAATTGCCTATTAGTACTTCTGTACTAAATTTCTTTATGTTCTATGACTACAAAACCGTGAAACTTTAAACCAACCAAGTGTTCTAATACAATTTCTCAGCATACAGTGGTACAAGATATGAACCAAAGAAAGAGCAAAGAGGGTGTGCAAATGGAGGAAGAGGAGTTCAGTATCATACCAAAGAAAATACTATGTCTAAGTCTTTAAAATGAGAAAGAAGCTTCAGAAAAATGGACTGCAAGCTTCCTTGTTCATCTTCAACAATCTCTTTGTTGCATGCTCGTGTGTAAAGACCCTCTAAAAGCATGTCCAAATAGCTGTCCTGGCATAACGATTAGATTTCAGGACGTGCAAAATATGATTCCAAGATATTTTGTAATAAGACCATTACAGCTGCTTATATTTACAATAGTCCATACAATCTCAATAGAAAAATGTACCAAAGCTAAAATATCAGTTACGTAGCATAGACATTAATATAAGTTTTAAGACAGACAAACAAACAATACACACAAAAAAACAAAAAAACATAGAAAAGACTACCCTAGACCCTCCCAAACTAATTCTTACAATTTCTGCTGAAAGTGTTCCCCATCACCACCACCTTTTTTTCTCTTATGTTCTCTGGGTGAAGGGTTCAGGCTTTGAATCTAAAACCCCTACATATAATAATCTCAGGTGCACTAACCAATCAACCCCAGTTAGTTGAAAGAGCTTTTCAAAAAATGACAGCTGCGGGCGAAATCAACATACTGGATAGCATCAGTGAAGTGTCCACGTACCCCTACATATAATAATCTCAGGTGCACTAACCAATCAACCCCAGTTAGTTGAAAGAGCTTTTCAAAAAATGACAGCTGCAAGCGAAATCCACATACTGGATAGCATCAGTGAAGTGTCTACGTTTCAACACTACTTACACCAACAAGGCAGTTACACCAAATTTGAATACGGTCTATTCTACTCTATATTAAAAAAAAAAAAAGGCAAAAAATGAAAGGAAGGCTGGAAAAGAATTATTTGTCATGAGCTGTGCTTTACATCCCCCCAGTCTACTTACTTAAGCATGAATTGCATTTCTCATGACAAGACCTTTATTACTAACGAAGAGAATATGAAAATGCCTGGTAACAGGAGCATTTAACCTCTTAGCCGCTAAATGCTTAAATAATAATCACAGAGCAAGAACAATATGGTAAGTATAATGCTAATGGAAATCAACAAAGCTCAATGATCGAGTTATTTCAAAAGAATTAAAGAGCAAAATAATCCAAAAGTGCCATGCATTTCAAACCACCAAACTTACCATTTCATTTTGAAGAACAATGTCCATGTAAGCATCCACAACCTTCAAGTACTCATCAAGTTTATTATATTGAGCAATGACCTGTATTATAGCCACATTTTGAAACAACATATTTACATAATAGATTTAAGTAAGAGTATATCAAAGAGCCGACAATATATATAGTGAACTAGATATCAATATAATAGCAATGACAGCACCAGAAATCATTTACTGAATGAAGTGGACCTGACAGTATAAATGCTTAATATCCATCAAGTCTATAGGGATATCACATCAAGCTACGGGCCAAACTTACATTTCAAATTTTAAATCGGATACAAGTATACAACCGTATGATAAAAATTATGCAAACCTAGAACAACTAAAGTTGGTTTTGAGGTAAAAGCCAAAAGACATCCTATCAACACGAGTGTGTCTCTACTTATATATTTATAAAATCAATTAACTTGCCAAGTTAATATTCCCAATTCTTATGGACTTAACATAACCTTCCTCTTTCATTTGAGCTGAACAGAATAAAATAGGATATATAAGTTTTTAAGAATCTCACATCAACTAAATATCAATCTCCAAAGGCATATAAGGTTGGCAAGCTAGCTAGCTAATTGTTTAATACTAATTTTTTAGCATTGGTTGGTCCAAGTCTAAGCAAGCCCACATCACAAATTTTCATCTCATGGATTCTAAATTCTTACCCAATTCACCTCTACCCTTCCAATTTGTAATATAAGTGATTCTGGATTCCTAATTTTTGTAATTTCCAGTAGATAACAACCCCATCTTTCCTTCTACCCCTTTCATCTTATGGTCAATCTCTCTCTCTCTCCCTCTCGATTCTCAGTGTTAAAGTCACCATTGTCCTCTTAATTTTTTATTCCCCCTGCCCTCTCTTTTTCCTCTTTTTTTCCTTTATCATCTATTTGATTATCCCTTCTCTCTTTAACCATTTTTCAAGAAAAGAAAATCTACTTGCCATAATTTAATCTGTCATACTGACTTATTCTAGTGGCAGCATCTTGTTTAAGAATGGCATAATCCTTTCTAGCTTAACAATAGCAGACTGTTTATGGTGAAATTATCATCTCTTAATTTTGTCAAGCCAAAGCTACATATAATAATAGCAATAACTTCTTCTCCAATGGGAAAACAAGTTTCAGTATAAAGGAAGAAGAACATACTCAAAAGCGAGAGAAGTAAAGCAATCTGGAAATTATGGAGTGAAAGAATGCATAATTTCAAATTACTTGAATTTGGTTACTTTTTTTTTCCCTCTAAACCTAAAAGGAAGGCCATTTTAGGTCCATAAAATGTATGGACTAGACAAGTTCGCAGGTCCCATATGTTTGTGTATAGAAATAAAAATTCCCCATCTGCCCTTTCATTCCAAAAGGATTTAAGTCAAAAAAATTTCAAGTTAGAATTCCAAGGTCAGGTCACTGGGTTTCTCCCTGAGGATTGTGTTCTTTTACAACAAGAAATCATAATAGCTATCAGAAATCCTCACAGCCAGAACCAAAAGAAATTAAAATGGCTCATTGGAAGTGCTAGGTTCAAACAATTAAAAGATGAGATAAGCAACTTCTATGTGACATAACCAACCTTATGAAAGGAAGTTCATTTTAACATTTGAGTGACTTGGTTAACCAATTGATTATAATTATTACCATCAAAATATCATAGTTTTTGTTTAAATACATTCAGTGAGTCTAGTATTCATCTCCAGTGGAAATCTATAAATACCAAACTTTCATATTGGCCACTTGAATTATAATAATGAACAAGCATATGACACTGCCTGGGAGAAAATCATGATTCAGCTGGTGCTCTATGGGGAAAAATATAAGCCAGCAATATCGAATTACTCAAGTTTGCAGATTATTCCTTTCTAATCCAACAGAATGGAAGTCAGATGGAATAAAAGTATGCTAACAAGGAAGCAAATAATAGATGAATAAGGAGAAAATACATTGCATAATTCAGGAACATCGATTAAAGAAATGCTAAAATCTAAAAAAGAATCTAATCATACAATTGGCCACACAATATCAGCGTAAAAACTAGGTTAGAAAAACAAAAGATTATATTAAAAAATTGGACAAAATAGTATAACAAAAATAAAGAATGCAATTCACAGATCAAGAAACAGGAAAGAAGCTCCAAGTACCTGAATGACTTCATCCACTACAGAGTTGATGGTCTCCATTTCATATCTGCTTTCAACTAGTCTAAATCCAAGTAACCTATAATTTAAACACTAGACCAACCAAAAAATAAAATAAATAATTCAAATACGGAATGTAAATGTTAAAATAGAAACAGGGACAGAAAATAAAGGGAATAAATCCATACAGCCTTAAATGCTCTAGAAGTCAGCAAATCCTTACAGCTTGGATCTGTGTCATATGAACAATACCTGATCAAAAGAACTGTCATCACTGCACTTGATCAGATGCAGGATATCTACGGCATTGGAGCTGATTACTTCAGTTGGAAGTTCCTTCAGCAGATGGTGAAGAACAATTGAGGCGCTTGAGAAACTCTCAGATGAATTTGCTTGATTCCTTCCTAGTCTGAGCTCCATAAGTAAAGAGTCTATTTGCCTCTTAAATATGAAATAGAAATATTGTTCAGTATATATTATATAATGAAGAATGGCAATTTCATGTTACAGCAACTATTTAGGATGAGATTACTAGTGCTCAAGATGAAAAACAGTGATCCACTGCAAGAATAAAGGAAAAATTAAAACTACTTCTACTTAACCAAAATGATAGTGGTGCACTCTTCTTGTATTTGAAGATTTGGAACAATTTAAAATTAGGGTAGCATACAATAGACAATGTATGATTTGCTGGCATAATTACATAAGAAATTCTCAGAGAAATGACAGATACAAGTTCAGCCATAAGCAAAATTATCAAAGGCAATGTATCACTGACCTGAGACACATCTGCAAATAAACATTTTATAATATATTCAATTGTAGGTTCAATCAGACTGACAAGCAACCTTATTTTGCCGGCAAAAGGTCTATGTGGGGCCTCCTTTGCTGATGAAAGATGAATCAATAGGATTTTGATGTCATTAACACATGTAACCAGGTATCCTGTCACAACAAAATCAAATATATCACATTTTGAGTTGCCATAACAGAAAATGACATACAAAAGCCTATAATACAGGTTTAATCTAGTGAATATATACATATAAGTTAGGCAGTAAGACTACATAGATTTTCCTATTAGGGGAAATTTCAAACTGCTGGGCTAGTAAACCAATAAGAAATAAGAAATAAGAAATGATTCATGATTATTTAAATAATATAAAGAGAGAGTTATTTGAGAGCTACTGGTCACACTGCTTTGTAGCCTTGTAGGTTAACTTTGTAGCTTTCCATTCTCTAAACATGACAAGCTCAAAATTTGGTACACTTGAAACAGCCTTCCAACATGCTTAGCTCGTATGCTGGCATACCCATCTTTTATTGATTTTCTTTTTTTTTTTTTTCCCAATTCCACTATTCTCACCACCTGGCTGTGAAATAACTAACTTCTGCCTACATTGTTTTTCTCTCTTTAAGGATTATCAAGTTATCATCCAGAACTGAATTTAGACAGTTTTTTCCCTTTTTTTTTTCCAAACCCACTCAATATTTACTTAGCAGAAGTTTCCTTGCACTCGCTTTCTGGAGAGGAATTATACTTGTAGATATTACCAATTGAATGATTAACCAACTTTGTGACCACCCTTTATCCGATTTTAGAAGAAGATAAAGCAAGTGGGAACCAAAAAAAAAAATTGAATTCTAACAGTCAAAATCTATCAATTTCCTACAGTCCGCAAAACCATATATTATGAGCTGGCAGCATTAACCATCCATACAGTAATTGTGCACGAAGGGCTCCATTCCATTTATGAGAGAAGGGAGAAGCATCGATATATACCTTTATCATATGCAGACAACTTCCGCGCACAGTGGGCCATGTATAGACGGCAATAGGAAGATGCCAATGGATCTGCTATCCCTCTTGTCATCATCACCAGTCGCTGGAGATTATCCACAGGACGGTCAAGCAGAAAACGCCAGCAAGGCAATATTGCCAACTCCAAATATCTGAAATAAAATATCAATAAATAACCAACAAAAACAATTCACACCAACTCTGCAGAGAGGTTCACAAGCCTGTGCTTTAAAAATGATCAACAAATATAAAAGGAAAACTAGTCAAATCAATGTTGAACCATTATTAGGAAACTTGGACTATAAGTAAATGAAGAATTTCAAAGATAAGAACTTCACATGCGTGGAAGGAGCTCTCTGATTGAACCAACTTTGCAAAACCAATTATGGCAAGTTTCCTTAGCATCAGAGCAAATATCACTTGCTTTAAAATTCTCTGCCAAACAATTACAACAAAAGTTTCAGAGAAAACTATCTAGCTGCTGCAACCAATGATTAAAAATGTTCTAAAGCCTGGATTTAAGAACAGATAGATCAATTAATCTAAATGATACTACAAACTCTCAGAAACAGTAACAAGTTCTTTTTATTTGATACATCATTGCATAACCATGCTACTCAACTGGATCTTACTTTATGAAGTTCTAAATGACATAAAAACAATTTCTTTAACCATGTCAGTGTGCAGTAACAAATAGATGTACTGGACACAAACTCACAGACAAACAGCTAATAGTTAATGTGTGTTGCACGTTATTTTCACATGATACATGCATACACATCCACTGATCCACAGAAAAAGAAGAATGTACAGACACAGACACTATCTAAATGATATAAACCTGGTAATGTACAAAGAAAGCTGCCATCTTCAGAAAATTCAGCTTTCTGTCTGATGCGTTGCCAAACCATATCTCCAAGCATGGCCATTACATCTGTCACAAGAACAAATAACGTAGGATAAAACTGTTGAACTGAAGTATCCATCAGAAGCTTAGCTACCTGCAGAAAAGTAAAATGTGATATCCATGTCAAGAATAACTGAAAGAGGCCAGGATCAGGATACTCTATTAGACCCAAGTTTCTAAGAACAGGTGGATTTTGCAATCACTAGCAGTAACCATACTCATAATTTCATCTGCCACACTTTAACACAAAAAGCATATTTGATATTGACTTTATCCCATATAAAAATCTGAATGGAAGTCTGTGTGCCAGCATGTGTGGCTAAATTCGCTTCACAAACTACTAAATACATATGTAGATTCATAGGCCAGGAAAAATTGTTGTACTTATTCAATTAATTGCAGAAGAAAACCTAATGAACAGCACAGAAATTATACTTCTTTTCCTGTACCGGTTTTAAAACAGTAAAAGGTTATTATAATTAATATAGAAACATAATTGAAAAACCAACAAACAAGCATAAAACCAGCTGAAATTCACCTTAATAGACAATCTCAAAGCTGTTACGCGATCTTCAGCATGCCAAGCATGCATAATATCATCTTTGAGCTCATGTAACCGAGAGACATACTCCTGCTGAGTAATAACCTTGGCATCATCTTCCGGAATTTTTTGTGAATCATTTACTTCCTCTACGTATGTAGTTTTTGAAGATTTGTCAATTGCTGCAAATCAACGTCTTCCATTACGAAGCAGTAGAAAAATATAATAGCAAACTACTAAGGGAGGAAAAGACAATATTGTATATTTTTTAAAAATTTTTTGGATGTAGAAAATTTTCTAACATAGTTTCATTTGCATAGTTTCCTGATCATGAGTTAACTCTATATGGCTTGCACAATTATTGTTAGTTAATAAAATTTTCTTCTAACAGAAAGTGAGTGGGGTGAAGGAGGCTATGAAACTGAAATATGTAAAACTACAGCTTGATTGTGTTAAGTAGAGAACATTTTTGTTGTTATATCAGGAACGAGAGTTGCTAGAAACAAAGCAAGCAATGCAATGCTTTCTCCTACAATAACTAGAATGTAACTAAAAACAAATAAGCCAACGATCCAAGTATACCATACCTTTACTACTTTTAATTATCACGTCAGGCATCTGTTAAAAAAACGTCCACAACCGCTCAATATTAGGACTTCAAGGCAGAATATAAGAAAATCTAATTCAACTCATTTATGAATATATAAATGCAAATTCAAAACTTAAAAAACAAAAGGATGGATAAATTGCTCACCGAAGAAACTGAAATCATTTTGGATACAGGAAACTTTTGCATCAAGAATCTTTTAAAAGAGGTCCACTCCTTCGATGGAATTTGACTAATAGCTTCACTGGAGAGACTAGCAGCAGAAGAATTCTGACTATCAGGCGTCTCCTCCGTATTGGCATCTCCTCCTCTTAATGGATCAAAGAAATCATTATCTTGAAGGTTCGTAACAATAAACTGTACAATAAACAAACTCTATTAGAGTAACCATAGCCAAAACAAAAGAATTTTGAAGTAATACTTGTGATGATTGAACCTGGTTTTGTGGAGATGAAGACGGCGATGGAGTCAAGAGAGGGTGGTGATCGGCGCGTGATCGAGGAATCGCGTGAGCTTCCTTCTCAGCATTGTAATCTCGCGGCCTAAACTCCATGATGATTAACCAAAATGCTGGTGTCGATCAAGCTCAGTTGAACTTTCTTGACGTTTTCACGCTGTGGTGGAAGTCTCTATGTTTTGGTCAGTTGAGAACGTGGCGGTTAGAGTTGTTCGTAAGCGGGCCGGGTTGGGTCTCTATCCATCTGAGAAGAACGGGCCCAATGACTAACAGCCCAACTGAAAAAATATTGGCGTTGTGCCGTGTGCGTGTCAAGTAAAAAAAAAAATTCAATTTTATAAGCGAAATGGTGATTTTTTTTCTTTTTTCGGAGATTGGGGAAACGTGAAATTAAAATTTTTAATAATTAGTAATTTAACCATTTGCTAAATTTTCTCAATAATTAGTATTAACGTCTTTTGATAATTTTTTTTAATAAATTGAATTTGAAAATAGGTTTTGATACATTTTTTATAAATAAGTAAATAACTAAATATGATAAGTATTACGTGTCGAAAATAGTATTAAAAATACCAAAATAAAAATTTATGAGACTCTATAACTTAAATATTTTTTAATTGACTGAATTTCACAATGTCAAAAATACTTTTCTAAAATCAGACTCTTACCTGTTCAAAGGTATAACTACATATTAATTAGGTGAATTGGAAAAAAAGAGTGTTTATTTCATTATTTTTCAATAAATTATGTATCACGACCCAAAATCGTGGACCGGACCAACACTAGAATCTAGGTAAGCTTAATGCCTCCGAGGCCCGTAGTAAACCTAAACTATAAAAATTCATTTCTATTATCATTTGACTAAGGAAATAGTATGTCCATATTATAACATTATTCATAAATAAATCAGAGTTAACATTTCTAACCCAGCTTTAGTATTAAATACTGTTCATAGCTCGGGCCCATATCCATTTAATAAAAATATATTCTCATATAAATATTTATTTGTCATAATATGATCAAAATATTCCTATCATACAGTCTCCAAATATTCATAAGGAAACACTCCATAATTTATTTATAATCACATGATAATTATTTTTACGTAACTAAATATTATTTAAACATCTTAACTGCGGAGTTAAATAAAATGTGCGGAAAACCACAAATATTAACAAGAAATTTATACTAACATGATCGAATCTCTGCGGAGAAGGAAGCAGAGTCTTATAAACCAACGGTACTTTTATTTCCTGAAAAAATGTTTATGGAAGAGGGGTGAGTTTCACTAAACTCAGTGAATAATAATAAATAATGCAAACCCACACATTCAAGCAGTATGCTTTCACAATATAATAAATGGGCATACTTTACAAGCACGTGTCATACAACAGCATCTTCAAACAAGTCACACTCAAATATTCACAACTTGTGGAAATTAGTCAGTGAAGTCACAAATCCACCTATTGGCCCCAGGCCAATTCCATAATAATAATATATATATACTAGGAAGCCGATCCCCCATACTTGGCCCATTGACATATAGTGACACACGTCGTCCTAATTTCCACCCAGATACAAAAGCACATTATTTCACATCACAGTTATTCAATACAATAAATGCAACATATGAATGTAATCAAGGGCGAAAATTATATAAATTTAGAGAACCAAAATATTATATATCAAAGACTAAAATTATAGAACTGGGATATTATATTTGGAAAATGAAGAATATCAATATAGCAATAAGAAATGATTTATGAATATTTAAATAATATGAAGAATATATGATATGCATATGAAATGCATGTATGCAGCATGGTGTGCACCATTTATTATTACTCACAGTGACCACAGAATAAGTTCAAGTCTGTCCTGGGTTTTGATTTGGAGGAGCAGTAGAGGAACTTGGTCGATCTAAGAAACACGTATAATAAGGAAAATATAATTAGATATTGACTCCCTTAATTAAAAATATTATTTTAATAAACCTTATTTTATTTTTCTGACTAAAATTCTATTAATTCACTATATAATCTTACTATTTACCAGCAATTAATTTATTTACTTATTTTGTATCTAGTCTAGATATCAATTCTATTTATTTCATCACAAAATATATTTATACTCCTAATGATAAATTAACATTGACAATAATTACCATCAAAATACCAACTATAATTTATTTTCCATTTAGTCAAACTTCAATAATCATTAATCAATCTAACTCCAAAATTATCATATCTAAATCGATTTCATTAATTCTATCTAATTAAAATCTTCAAATATAATTCGTTAGCAATTTCACCAAATATTTATTTTCAACCCGTAATTACCTTAGTATTTCATTTGATAACTCTTATTTCACTAAATATTCACATTAACTCTCGAAATAATTAATTATCTAAAAACCTTTAATAATAATCATCAACTCTTAATTAATTAATTATATTTTTCAATTTAATTTACTAAAATTCTGTACTAAACTAATTTAATCTATAATTAATCAAATTCTCCAATTATCACCATTAATAATGTTCTATATAATATTTTCAACCATATCAATAAAAATCTATTTTTCTACAACGATTCATTTAATCAACCGAATAACTCATTCAACTCTTAATATACTCTATTTATTTAAAATCCTTCAATAATATCTTGAAATAATCCATTAATTTATTTTTAAAAGAATTTTTATTTAAAATTTAATTGTAAATTTTCACCAATGAGAATTGGCAAAAAATAATATTTTATGCCGCGAACCGAATCGAAAACCGAATTTAAATAGTCTAACTCAGTCGAAAAATCC